>JACJUY010001750.1:97480-130948 GCA_014220935.1 Platorchestia sp. MABIK
CTGTTGTAATACCAAACAGGGTTAAATACCTTCTTGCATTTGGCTTAGATTTCAATCTCCCCATTTTAAAGATAAATTTTTACAAGTACTTTTCATCATTTGAAAGTGTGATGGCCAGGGTTAAAGATCTAGATTGTTATAATTTTTCTGATTTCACGAATCAATTTCACTCGCTGGCCTATAGGTATTTTTATGGTTTCAAACCGAACAAAATATTCTCTGCCGTGTTTTCGAAGAAAGATATAGAATTAGTTAAGTCTTTCGCAACTAATAAAGATATCGTTGTGTCGCGCCCTGATAAAGGGGCGTAGTTGTTGTAGATAGGACCAGATCCGTTAAAAGTATGTTAACCCTAATCTCTGATCCAGAAAAATTTGCTGAAATAACGGGCCCCATTGTAAAGTTTACTTTAAAGATCGAAGACAGGATCAACAATTTCTTGCGCAAATTAAAAAATAGTAATTATTTCTCCCAAGATCTTTACTCCAAATCATTTGTATCAGGGTCTGGTCCGGGCGTATTGTATGGCCTTCCTAAAGTTCATAAACCGAACTTCGCGGTTAATTTCCAGTACCGACCAATTTTTTCGGCGATTAATACTCCGAGTTATACTTTGTCTAAATTCCTTGTTCCGATATTGAGCCCAATAACTCAAAATGAATACACGGTCAGGAATTCTACGGAGTTTGTGAAGGATATAATTTCAGTACAAAATGCTAGTCAAGTTTTTATGTGCTCTTTTGATGTTGAGAACCTTTTTACTAACGTTCCATTACGTGAAACTTTAGAAATATGCTTGCAACACTTGTTCACTACACCTCAGTCTGTTGTCTTAGGGCTAACGAAAAAATTGTTTCAAAATCTTTTAGAACTGGCAGTCATGAACACGTATTTTATGTTCAACAGAAAGTTTTACAAACAATTAGAGGGTCTAGGTATGGGTCTCCCGCTTTCTCCAACCTTTGCTAATATCTTTATGTGTTTTGGGGAGAAGAAATGGTTGGAAGAATGTCCTGAATTATTTAAACCTGTTTTTATGGGAGATACGTTGATGACCCCTTTTTGCTTTTTCGGGACCAGGCTCATGCTCCGCTCTTCTTAAACTACCTCAACAGCAAGCATAGAAACATCAAATTTACGATAGATTGTGAAGTGGGTGGCAGGCTTTCATTTCTGGATTGTCTGGTGCATAAAGAGGGGAATAAATTTGAGTGTTCCGTGTTTAGAAAGAATTGTTTCACAAGTTAAGGAACTAGTTTTTACAGTTTTTACTCCTTCATTTTTAAACTGAATTTCATCAAAGTTTTGTTATGCCATGCTTTTAATGTGTGCAGCTCTTATCGGTTTCTACACGAGGAATTTTCCTTTTTGGAAGTATTGTTTAGGAACAATGGATTTTCTCGTGGTTTTGTTGAATCTCAGATTAGGAAGTTTTTAGATTTGAAATATGCAAATGTTCCGGACTTTCAACAAGCAGCAGACTCTGTACGAACGCTCTCTCTATGTTTCCCTTACTTTGGACCTCGGTCAGAATTAATGAAAAAACAAATACTGGAGCTACTACAAAAAATATTTCAGCGATGTTAACTTTAGATTAATACTAATCAATAATCACAAAATTGAATCATTTTTTAGGTTCAAGGATAGACTTCCTACTGAGATGCAGGCATCCCTAATATACAAATATAGTTGTGCTCTTTGTGCATCTGAGTTTGTGGGCATGACTACCCGTACTCTGGGATGTAGGATTGCCGAGCATCGAGGTAGGAGTCACCGGACGGGAAATATTTTAGCATGCCCATCAAACTCAGCCATCCGAAATCAATGCTTTTGAATGCGACACAGCAGTCAAGAAAACTAATTTCAAAGTCATAGCCAGGGCAAAGTTGTGTTCGGAATTGCGGATTTTAGAGTCATTGTTCATTTTTAAAACGAAACCTGTTTTAAATAGTCATCTTAGCTCATTTCCTTTATCCCTAGTCAATAAGTAATGTCATACATTTTTTGAGTTGTTTTCTTTTTTTTTTTTTGTATTTGACAGATGACTTTTTGTTCGAATTTCGTATTGCTGATGATGAGCGAAGGCTCGAAACGTCCATTTTTGCGAGTCTTATACAGTCTCGAGAATACATTTTAATGAAAAAGGTTTATACCATTTTCCTGGTTCTCTCTTTTTTATTGAAAAGATGGAAAATCGTTGGGTTTACAATGGCTTGTCCAGCACCTGGGGTGACGATATTTTTAGCCTGGGGAATTGTTTCATAATATAAATAATTGGGTTTTCAATGGTTTCGCAATTTAGATCGTAGATGGAAAACCCATTCAGCGCCGATTTCTGCTAAAATTCTCAACGGTGTTTTAAACAGTTGATTTACCACAAGTGATGGAGCAGTAGTGTTCCTTAAGTCTAGTAAAATGAACACATTTGAATAAAGCTATTTGTAGGCCTGAATAAGTTCAGCAACTTTTAGGGTATCCTATCATCAACGCTTTTTTAAGATGTACATTTGTGTTTAACCTAATTTATTCAATCTAGGGGCAAACAAGACCGATCAACAAATCGGTTCTCTCAAGATTCTATCCTTAATTGCACAATAATAGTTTTTACGGGCTGGATGGGAACAATATGTTCATGAAAATGATTAGGATCAGATTTAAGGTATATGTCATTAATCATGGCAAATTACCCTATGAAGATAAGTTATAGAGCAGAAAAAAATTTGACTCGACTACCTACGCGATTAACAATTTGATAGGAAGAGGAATTCAGGATTCTTTTTGAACGTTTTGTAAGAAATTTTTCCACGGATCTCAGCAGCCATCGTATTCCAGTTCTTAGTTCAATTGAAGAGGATACTGTGTTGTGACCGAGATTTCGAATAACAAGGAAGTATGAAGTTACTTCTAATTCGGGTTAACTGATCAAGATGGCGAGTTTATGCAGTTAATACTAAATAAATAATCGTTTTCGTATGCTTGAAGATCAAAAAACCAGTATGCACTTTCCTATTACAGACTCCATTAAGAAATATCGCCCAAACCTCAGCTTCTTCTTAGGTTAGAGAGCTCGACTGGGAATTCAACGGTCACATCCAATAAGTCCTCAGATCGACCGAGATATTGCCACCTACTGTTCTGTGCGACTACACTTGACTATTACTGATGGTGCGTGACGTCATTCACTCAAAGTCGTCTAGACTTTAAAAAAGAAAAAAAGAAAAACAGCTTATTTCCAAGTAAGATGATACCAAGACTATCATTGATTTTTAAAATATCTTACAAAATAATCCTTAGTTGATCAACGCACAAGGGTATAGTAGTATAGTAATACCCATGTCGATTGCTTTACAAATGATCGAGAGAAAAGGATGGTAAAATGCAGTCCCTTTGTTAGGTTATTTTAAGTTTGATACTGCATGTAAATTCAAGTAAAAAAAATCATGATGCCTGTGACGCATAAATGAAAACTCTCTTGTTAGTGCTCGCTCACATTGAAATACAAGCATAGGAATTTGTAATATCAGAGACCCGACTCTAGGAATGTCTGACCAATTGCTTGATGCTTTTTTCCGAGGCGTGCAGATTTGTGATCGCCTAATTTCCTACTCCTGATGACGACTGAGACCAGCGAGAAAATGAAAGTCACTGTCTCCGGAGTACTGTTTTGAAATCACTTTTGAACCACTCGCTGAAGCACTCATTTTGGCTAGAATTATAAGGTAATTCTTCAATTATCACTAGTAGGAACATCAAATTAGTCTAAAAAATGTAGTTCAAGAAATTCCGTGCGTGCCTATATGTTACACTAGTATTTTTTTCAAAGGGAAGGGATCAAAGTTTCCCTCATTTCCGTTGCGTTCAGTCGATATTTCTAAGAACTCTTTCCTTGACCAAGCTCTCATTTCTTAACTATCACCCTCAGAATTTTCAAATTAGTCTCAATTTGCAATTAAATACATTTCCTTTGTCCACGACTGGTACGCAACTTTTTCACTTATTTAAAACAGGTTGGGAGTGAAGCTCCCCATGCCGCAGTCTCACTCAGTCGACTTTCCAAAGCACACTTATTTTGACCAGGCTCTTCTTTTTAACGATGTAATGCCACAAATGTTTTCAGTGTGTACGCGTAATAAACATGATTTTTATTCGTCTCGGGAGGAAGGGAGGGCCGGAGGGAGTGCAGCACTTTTTTTCCTCGTGTTCAGTCGATTTTCCTGAGAGCATTCGTAAGCAACCTCGCATTTCTAAACTTTGACAATTCTCTTCTCACATAGTGCGCTCATAAATTAGAAGCTGTTGTTATAATGAAAGAACAAGCTTATTTTATTATATCCGGCATCGATTTATTCACTCGCTGACACATATAGAACAGACATTCACCATGTTAGTAATCAGAATAGTTACCAAGTATTTTAACTTTCGTAGACCATCAGAGTTCTGGGACGTTCATGGCTCGATACAGTACATTTGTTTTACCTACTGCAGTATTGACTATGAGCTCCCCCTCTCTCCTCCCTTTCAACACCTTCCATCCATCGGTGCATAGTTAATTTTTATTAATTAAGGTTTCCACGGGCAACAGTTCAAAATTTCTGCATGCAGTCAGACAGCACTTCGTTATCACTAAACTGCTGTCCACACGCGTGGTTTAAAGAGCCGTGAAGGCCACGTACAACGAAGTTTTAAAGAGCCGTGAAGGCCACGTACAACGAAGTTTTAAAGAGCCGTGAAGGCCACGTACAACGAAGTTTTAAAGAGCCGTGAAGGCCACGTACAACGAAGTTTTAAAGAGCCGTGAAGGCCCCGTACAACGAAGTTTTAAAGAGCCGTAAAGGCCCCGTACAACGAAGTTTTAAAGAGCCGTAAAGGCCAAATACAGTTAGTTACTTTTAAAAGAGGAATGCTAATTTCTTATTTACTTTATTAGTTATTACAAAGATTAGCGCAAAGAGCGCTTTTGAAAAAGCTTTCGCTTCAACTCAAAAAATGGCATAGCTGACACGGGTGCTCGTTGGGTTAAAATACACTTTTTCAAGCAGCAACTGCTGCAGCCGCAGTTAAGGCCATGTAGGCAGACGCCATTACAAAGAGCAGCAGGAACTGCTGCAACCGTGGTTGTAGGTCAGCAGTACAGGCGATTACAAAGAGCAGCAGGAACTGGCCTGGTCAGCTTCCTGGAAGAACAAAATAATTCGTTAAGCAAAATGAAGAAATACCGTAGAAAGTTAGGAACTCGAAATTGCGCACGAATATAAGACATCTTGCTACCAGAACGCACCCCACAGTAGCGTCAGCTAATCCCAGAATCGCACGAGTCCGGAACAAAAACCTCGAGGCAGCGTTAAGGTGCTGGACTGACCGCAGCCTCCCAGGGTGAGTAGCGTCAACTTTACCAGCAGCAGAATATACTGGGAGCGGAAACAAACAATATGAGTTAACTTGGGTCGCCGCTACGGCGAAATAGAGATCGTATTTTTTAAATCACTAAATTCATTATCATAAATAGTAAGCTCTCACCCAAGTTTAATTTCCACTCGGTGGGTCGGTAAGCCACTTTAAGAGGTTGTTAAGGAAAAAAGATGAAAATAGTGGTAGAACGGTGTTCAGGCTAAAATACGTGATCAGATGAGTAGTTAGTAGTAAGTAGGTAGTTAATAGAAGGGAGATGAAATAAGCCCTTAAGGCTATATAACGTTGGCTAGATGAACTCAAGAAGAAACCATTACAGTTTCCTCTAAATCTCAGGAGTTCACCAATAGCAAATAGGTTCAATATACTTCATAAGAAGCGAGTTAATTGGTTAAGTCCTCCCTTCGAAGAAGCTAACAGGCCATTAGCCATTTCATTAAGTTAGTTAGTTTTAATTCTTAAAGACCTGAACACCAAGATAATATTCAAAAATGAAAATAACGAAATTCACAACACACGCATACAAACTTAAACACAGAAAAATACAACAGTAAGCGAGGAGAAGTAGCACATAACCTTGTTGCTACGTGACTAAGTAGGTGATAATAACTCGCGCCCTCCAGGTGCTGCTCAGACTGCTGCTGCTCCAGTTAAAGTGTCAAATGCCGAATCCCCTTATGCTAAAAAATCATCTGTCCACCATACCTTAGCTCAGCTCACGCTCCGCGGCAACAAATGACATGGCGAAAGCGACGCATGGCTTTGCCTCCAAAGGCAATACGAGGAGCATGTGGGAAGAATTTTCCACACATGCCTATTGTTGAATTTTTTTTTCGTCAGCGCAAAGACCTCGTGACTGAAATAGTGAGTAAAATTTTTCGGACTCAGCAGTACTAAACCAGGTTTCTTCCTAGTTCGAACTTTCATTGACGGAAGCTTCTCGGTGTGGTCTGCGATGGGTCACTGAAGAGCATGGAAGTGACCGACGAATTTATTGGAGGAATCGATCAGGACTTTGTGAGAAATTCTTTGACAGCAGTTCACGGCGTCCGGGTCTTTCAGACAATTTTGCTTACATTATCTCCAGATCTGGTAAACGCTCAGTGGTGCCATCATTGAGTTACTGGGTGTCTTGTTGGAGACAAATTAAGAAAATTAAAAATGGAGCGGAAATTACATTGAAAAATCTGATGCAAAAATTTACTTCAACTTTATTGCATTGGCATTTGCATAGTGTCAACAGGGATAAACTTTCATGATAACAATGTTTTGGAGGAGATAATACATTGCGTTCCAAACACTGCTAGCATGTGAAAATAGATGCTCATCTTCTCTTGGAACCTAGGTGCTCATGAAGTAGCTGATGATAAATTCACTAATTTTCCTAGTGGTCAAAGAAAGTAATGAAATTAATTAAAACTAACAATTGAGTGAGCAAAAAACAAGTAATCATTTGCACTAATATGGTTGGCATTTCATTGTACAACAAGGCTGTACACTCAACTATCTGAATACCTCATGCTGTTCGTGCCTTTCCACTTGACTTACATGTGTGGGAGTTATTTGCTCAAATGCATAAGTGAAGTCATCTCTACTGCCTATCAAAGTGTTTCGAGAATATTTGCTTCTGATACCTGAGCTAAACTGAAACATGAAAAGCAAGGTGAAAATCGCTGTACGGATGGTCATTTTATGAATACAATTAGAAAAGTCTAAATGAGTCAATAAAATGACAACACGTACAGCAATTTTCGCTTTGATTTTCATTTTAATAATATGACGCATCAATGCGGATGTAAATTTAGATAAACTCAAACATTAGTAAAATATTTATGCAATCAAACTTTGGAAGTTTTTCGTGTGCCCCCATGTGTAGGAACAAACTTTCGTAAATCGTTACCCTCTCTAAAGCACCTTGGAATTTCACCTGTCTACTAATTTTTTTGTTCTGTCGAAGTGCGAATCACCTCTTTTTATCATTATTGGATAGGTCTCCATCAGACTCATAAAGATGCTCAATAGCTATACTTCATTTCATTTTGGATGTAAAATTTTACCTTGGAACATCACTCAAGATGAATGTGCTAACACCTCCCATTATTTAACCCTTTTAACGCCAGCATTTTTGTACTCAAATCACCGTTATCACTCCCAGTGTCATTCGACTGGCACCGATATTGGTAGTGACCGACATCAAAGTGAGGAATGCAGGGTTGCCAGATAAATCGCTCAGCTCATGACCACATTTTATGGAAAACATGGCCACTTCTAAAAATCCCATGGCCAAACAACTGGCTAAAATTATTATTGCTTAAATAACACATAGGCCTAACAGAGCCCTATCTATTTAATATATTATAAATAATAGACATTTGTTTAATTAAAATCACACTACTAATAAACTTGATAGTGTTAATTACTGCTGTGTCTCTTCAGCATGTCTGGCGTACTTTTGAAATTATGGCAGCACATGTCGTTGTCACTTAAAGATGAACGAATTCTAACAATTGATTCAAAGAGTTTGATTTGCTGTAGATTCCTGTTTTTTTTAATTGATGATACATGAGAAAAAATTATTTCAACAGTATATTGCGCTACTGGGAGGCACTACGACGCATGTGAGTAGTGTGACAATTCTTTAAATTGTTCTTGCTTTGAAACAGCTTGCCAAAATGCAAGCGCTTCTTTAGGAATTTCATGTTCTTTGTATGTTTATTCTTCATTCCATGCTACTAGACTGATTTCTCGAAACTGTTCTTCAGCCAGATAAAAAAAATGGCAGATCTGAAAATCTTCTCCATCTGTTTGGCTCAAAAGAATGGTAGGATTTAGAAAGGAAATACCTTTAACCACATCTATTGTTTCCGGAAGTCGTTTGCTAACTTGATTCAGAGCTTCTTGAAATTGAGGTTTACACAGTAAATTTTATGATGTTCTAGGTCTTTATCAGGAAAATTTATTAACTTCATTAGGTGAGTACTAGTGTCTTTTCTCCAAAATCCACATTTTCTAAGATTCTAGCCGTTCAGGCTTTGTTATGTAGCATTTGGTGCAAACTATCTCGGTGTCTGCACAGTTCTTTTGCGAGATCATAGGGATCAGCATTAGTCTGCTGAAATGCAAGATTTCTCCTTTCAAATTCTTTAACAACAAATACAAATACACAATAGAAATTGCTTACTCCATGTATTTTGTAGCATTTCTTTTATTAGCCTAACCTTGAAGAGAGTGTCATTACCTGCGGATTGTTCACAGTATGTGCAGTAAGCTAGCAATTCTTCCAAATTCACAAATATATTACTCAAGACTTTTTCTTTTACATGCCACCGTGACAATTTCATAAATGGAAAATGTGCTCGTTGTTCCTGGTCATGGGTTTCACCGAGATTGAACAAGACTCGTTCGATCTTCGATAATACGTATTACATTGCAGCATCTTGGTTCGTTCCACGCTCCATTTAGGAAAGCATGGCCAAATGTAATATTCCATCGCCACAAGTTCCATAAATGGCCAATCCAATGGCCAAATTTGTAAAAATGGCCAAGTGAATTTTCTCATGGCCACGGAGTTTAAAAAATGGCCAATTTTCACAAAATTGGCCATGAAATGGCCAATCTGGCAACCCTTCAGGAAGCACCTGTCACTCGATAGTGAACTGCAGAGAAAAGACTAGGGAAGGAATTCAAGAAAAATTACAGTAGATTAGAGCTACGGTCCTGTGGGGCGTTAAAGACTTGAATTTTTCAATTTGGTATCCGACAACTGATTATAAAAGGCTCGGAGAAAATCTCAATCTACTTTTTACTGTATTTTTACAGTTGTCGTTTCTTACACTGACATTTGGAGCACTGTCGAGCGAGAGGTGTGGCGTCATGGTTACGAGATTGTTTCGAAGAAATTACAAACAGTCCTGGAGTTAATGAGTTTTGTTCAATCTTGAACTCTAATGGGAACATTAAGCCCATTCATTGATAACTGGAATAATGCATCGTATAAATCAGATAACCAGGTCTAATCCGCACAAATTGAGCATCGAATCAGATGAACAACTCGTTAATCGATCGTTTTTTCTTCAGTGTGATGTTCGTGAATACTTTAGTTGCTCCACGAAATTTGGGTTTATCTTGTGCGCATAGTCCTTCAGCCAGAGGGAAAAGCATTTCATTTGGTGGTAGCGGTTCAGCTGACAGTAAAAGTGCTGAGCTCTTTACAGAGCTCTTTTAAATGAAACTTAGGCTCTCAGCATCTGCCAGTCCTACGATGCTGGGTGCTCAACCTTAATTCTAAAAATGCTCAAACTCGAGAACTGGTCTGAAAAAAGAGCACCTGTAGTAGGCTGGTCGACAGATTAACTTTTCCTGTCAGATGTAATGCCACGGCTGTGAGAAAGTTATCCTTTGATTAGCCTCGTGATCTTTTGGTGCTGACTTTTCTGCCCAAGAACCTCAGTGGACATCATGCTACCATGGTGGACATCACAACTGTACCGAATGTCTTGATCTTTTTAATATCCAAAAATTTCAACACAACGTTTTTTCAAATTATATTCCAGCAGGAAGTGTGAGGCATGGTGAAGGCTGGTTGTATTTTCTTTTCAATTGAGAAAAACTCTTATCTGATGAATATGTGTCAGAATAATAAAAACGTACAATTATCAGACAGTAGAACTTTCGGATCTAACTGCACCGATACGATGACGGGAATTATTTGAAAATCAGACTCCTGCCGATGTTCTTGGTGTATCTTTTAATATATTTTTATGCTATTCTATACACAGTTCAATGCGTAAATCACTTACTACGCAGAATTTACTATGTTTTCTGTAATGAAGATGTATCAAATTTTACATGTTCTAGGTATCACTTCGCTAAGAATTCTGTTAAAATTTGTTTGTACTCTGTTATAGAACTATTTTGTCATGTTTTGAAGTTATGCGTTCTTTATACTTAGCTCTAATCGTTCCAGCAATTCCTAGTATGATTGGTCATTTGAAATTCAATTCACTCCTAACTGAACCTGTAGTAATTACCAAGTCCAATTTCGTTACAACGAACTTAAAGATGAAAAATTCCGATTAGTATTATTATCAACCTTATTACAAATCGTATTTATGATGAACTTGAGATATCGGAAAAAGTGCTCGATATCTCATGAAAATTTCTGAGAGCACTATAAACACTGTGTATTAAAACTGGCCTGCAACCTAGAAAATATAATTGAAAACCATTTCACGTGGTATAGAATAGAGGACACTGGAAATCGTAATTTACTGAAGAATTTCATCAAGTTCCTAGTAATTCAACCCTAAATATCGCGAGAAATCCATCTAAAAAAAGTTTTTAGTGCAAAGTTTTTCTGACTATTTCGTATTAATTCCAATAAGATATTTCAAAAATAAATTGAACTGGTATTTGTTGTTTCAGCCCGTTTCCTTCGATATTTGATGCACGTAGCTAAAAAATATTGAAATTTCGCAGCTGGCTAGTAGTTTTCACTTCGGTGATCGTTGGAGATTCTGCACGGGCTGCATCGATTTCTATCGACTGTTGTCGTTTAAAGCCTGTTGTCGTGGTAACAACGTTTAAATGGATCATTAGCGTTGTATTTGAGAATATTCCTGACGTTGCTCGGTCACTGACTATAGTCATGCCAATTAGGTACTCGAACTAGAATTTGGTATCAGCCAAGAGAGTAACCGAGTCTTTGATGACTTGCTCAGTGACGCTCAAGTGCAGTAGTGTTCGTGGAGCTGAACTCATGCCCCGCAGTGAGCGAACACCGTGTGTAGGCAGCGCGCGGGGTGGCCGCTCGCAATCATGAGCCAATGAAACTGTTTTGCGCGTAGATTCTAAATTAACGCAAAAAACAACTCACATGGAAATTGTCTTTCTTTTTCAACTTCATTTTCAACTTCTCAGGTTTTGCACAGAAATGTGAGAACAGTAAACATTTTTGCGTTTTAGTTACACACATCGTATTTTGACCATTGAAAGGATTCTGCTACGGAATACATACAGAATTCTGCTGCAGGATATATAGAGCATCTTCTGAGAGTGACAAAAACCTCATTATTGCACAATGAGAAATGAAAGGCCAGGTCTAATTAATTGTTTATTGGAGAGCTAATGTACAGTTTATGTCGCAGCGCAGGAACCCATCCACCACCACCACCGGCGCAGCCCATGGTGGTCGCGGGCACGCTTTTCAAACTTGAAGCAGTTTACAAATTGAAGCCTAAACTGCACGTCGGAGCAGAAGGGAACGGATGCACTGGGACTTGGCAACATGAAACCTGTATTCGTAATGACGCGTAAATTCTGATTTGAGGGACACTTCAACTGTTTCGGGACCTCCAATACTATGTAGCCAATGAGCAAACATGAGGGAAGTTACCGAGGACTGCACGACGGTTTTGCGGAGCGTCATATTTCACTCAGCCACTGGTCTGGCGCCACTCAGTCGTCAATCTGGTCTTGCCGCTCTGGAAACACGAGCGCCGAATTCAATCATCTATGCGGATAATTCGATTCTGCCCCTCTAAGCGCAATGGCATTTTTAATTGGTTTTAAGACAGATCAGCCGAATGTGGTCTAATTTATAGCCACGTGGAGAAATTTCTTTAACCGATCGCTGGTCGTCGTCCTTAGGGAATTTAGTGCATCAAAACTTACAATGCCCTTAGATCAAGGTATGGTGACACGCTACAAATGGGGAGAAGGTTGCTTGGCGTTCCAGCAACTAGCACCTTCTTCACATGGTAAATTGAAATTCAACAACATTTCAATCTTTAATTGCAAGCAAATGGTGCTATTGGCTCAAAATTTTGAATTCGGCTGGCTTGCAGGCGCAGTTTGCTAGGTAAGCCGAGTGCCACTAGATTTCGCAGAGTGGCGAAAGTACACTGAGTGGCGAGAGTACGCTGAGTGGCGAAAGAGCGCTGAGGGACGAGAATACGCTGAGTGGCCAGAGAATGCTGAGTGGTCAGAGAGCACTGAGGGGGCCAAAGTATGCTTAATTTTCAGAAGACGTCAAGTGGACAGAGTACCTAGTGACCCGCTGCAGCGTGGTGATCGAGCTCGTGTATGCGGTACCAATAGGCCGACCTCCCACACAGAACTGGAGGGGGCGCGCTGTGTGTGCACCAGTGCCACCCAACACCGCGCACTGGTAACCGAGCGCTCAAGTAGCAGGCGTGCGCTCAAACAATGAGCAGCAGCTGAGCTCGAATCACGAGAAGCTCTTAACTCGGTAAGTTATCGCAAATATTCTCCAATGCGGGAACCGCCGCACAGCTAAGGTCGCCACGCGGTCTTGTGCCACATGTCGTCTGTGCTGCGAGATAGAATCGGTGACAGTTCAGAGTAGAGCTGCTTGGCTGTTTTCAGCACTACGATATATTGTTTTCATTATTTCATATATCATTAAATAATCCTTTATGAATTATATACTCCTATTAAATACTTACGATTCGGCCGGCAAATCTGTGCAAGTTGCGAGAGCGAGTGCGGGCTGGCAGCGTGAGCGGGCTGCGGCTGCGCGCAGGGCAGCTCGATCGCAAGTTGTGCTGCTGCGCATAATTCACGATTTCCTCCGTGTTGGACTTTATGAACTCATTGTAATGAAAGGCAAAATGAATTTTCATCGTTATTCTTTTAAAACGAACTCTAGACTCCAGAGAATAGACGTACAATTAACGAACGCGTAGCAAATGAGGGAAAATATAATATTAAGATGTAATTCCCCAAGTACAGGTTGGAGGACAGGTTTGATGCAGGCAGAATGTCAGATCAGTAAAAACCTTGCGTGTATTCATGGTTCTTGAGTAGCAATACATAATTTGAGCTTAAATCATCGTCTTTATCAAGAAAGGCGTACGAATGAAATAGTAAAATCCGGTTCGGAACCGCAAATCTTCAGGAAGATGAATTTTGATGAGTTGCCTCATTTCTGAAGCCCGTCGACACGAGAACTTAATGCAAACATTACTCACTACAGATCTTAATTAATTAAAGGAGGACTAAAGATAAAAAATTGTTCCAAAATGGTCCTTTTGAGGCCAGCTTCAGCTGGGGCCTGGTGCCGAGTGGAGAGAGGGGAGACCACTGCGTCCGGTGACATCCGGAGCGTCATTCCTTAACAGTAAACGCTTAACCAAGAACTGGAACTATACGTGAAATTCTAAAGGAGATCAATTAAGTCAAACACAGAAGATCAACGACCAAAATCAAAACACGAGACAGCACCTCGAACAAGGAAGAAGAATATGAGCGTCCTCACGAAAAGGTAGAGTGAAGCCGCTCACACCGTTCTAAAAAATGGTCTTGCGCTCACAGCATGTACAGCAGCAACTGGTGACACATTCTCAAATAATTTACGTCGTCGAAGCGTTACAACTGGCAGAGTAAGTTTTTTAAGGTAACTTGGCTACACTACGAGCTGCAGAACGCTAAGTGCTACATCATGTAGATAACCGAAGTGGACTTGAAAGAACTCACGCTGCTTCGACGATGTAGATTGTTTAAAAATCCGGCATCAGTTGCACGACAGAGGACAAACGTACAACAAACGATGAGTCAAGTAAGCGACGGGCCTGAGCCTTGAGTCATGACTACAAATTGTTTAGTAAGAGAGAGGAGTAATATAGGTATACGTTCACCGGTTCAGAGGGCGTTTTCCTCTTCATTCTCTATGAATAGGTTTGATATTTGTATATTTTATCTCTAACAACAAATGCATTGTTCTTGATGGATGGCTCTCGATGGAAGAAGCGTAAAATTCACTGATCAATGAACAAAACCAATTCGAGGTGTTGAATGACCGTCATTTCCAGACCAGATATACTCTGGAGTCAGCGAAAACCTATGGAAAAGACGAAAGAATTACCTCGGTTGAGCTGAATTTAATAGAATAAAACAACTCAAGGACTGTGGAAGGGCTAACCAAATGAAAAAAATTCTTACATTGAATTACAATTAAGGGTAGCCAACAAAATCAATCTGCTGCAAAACTTATGATTCGAGACTTTGACGTGATTTACGAGATTAACTAGGAAACGTCATAAAACAGTATCGTCAATTCTCGCAGTTGGAAGCGATGACCAGCTTTAAATGATTTAGAGTACTCCATAGAGAGCGTGCAGTAGCAGCAACACCGGCAGTGCAGTGAGACGCTGCTGACATTTAGCATGGGTAAGGCGCTCGGTTACTAGGGGGTGGGCAGCTAAAGCCCGATCTGAACTCAGCAGCACTCCTATTTCAAACCCATGTTATTTCCTTTAAAATGCTTCGGGAAAGCGAAGGGGTTCATATTTGCTCTTAGCTGGCGGCCCCAATGGAAAAGCGACCACAAACGATAAGAATAATACTACAGGCAAAGCTAGAGCTCCAGCGGCCACAAACGTGCGAAACTTGCTCTGAAAACTTGCCGTCATCGCTTCTGCGCATCTCAGCGGCTGTTTGCGTGAGGTGCTATCTGACTGTGACAGTCTACACCACTTCTGTATTCCGTGGTCTACACCAGCTGACTGCTGCAGCCTACACGAGCTGACTGCTGCAGCCTGCATCAGCTGACTGCTGCATCCTACACCAGCTGACTGCTGCAGCCTGCATCAGATGACTGCTGCAGCGTACACCATTTCGAAGCATCATTATTTCGAGGACAAAATGCTAAGCTGCACTTCTCACTCTGCCAATACTGGTATATGTACACATAAACTCTTTGTTTATTGTAAATAGTATTCTATACATCGTAACTTTCAGAAGTAGATTAAAAGTATTTTAAGCGGATATAACCCTTTCTATAAATTAGATTAACAAATTTATCTTATGTTAATAAAAGTAAGAACATTCAGGCTAAAATATTAACGCCTGCATTCTAATACAAATGCGCTTGAAGGAGGTATAAATCGGAAAAAGCTTTTATGCAAAACGGAAAAAGCAAGAAGAGCAACAAAGGTTGGCACTGTCGGCTATGAGGAGGATAGGCGCAAGTTCTGCGAGTGTCGGGTCGTTCACGGGCGGGATTTACGACCAATTTATGCCTCTATAGCGCTACAACTGCAGCGTAATCTCTCCAAGTCGATTTCGTTACACTACTTGCTGTTTTTCTGTGGCAAAAAGGTTTACACTTCAGTGTTTTGGCCAGGTAAAAACAGCGCGTTGTGGGATCAAGTTGACGTAGAGGAACTTCCGCTGTCGACTGCATCGCTACAATCACGTAAATTGTTTAAAAATCATACATCAGAAACAATCCTACTCGTTCTCAGAATTTCAGTTGACTCTAAACGCCCTGAAATGGTTGAAAGGCGCTGCACTCATTGTGAAGTCGTTTAGAGGGTAGCACGTGAGCGATCTTGGCCTAACTTAGGACTGACCCTACGAGTGAGATCAAGTGTCCAGAGGGGAATTTGGATAGCTCAGTGCTTGTCATCTTCATTAGAATCAAATTTAGAGCTCTGTGACCGCATCATTTGGTGCAAGTGCGTGATATAGACAAAAACAAGTCCTCCTTCAAAATAATGTTGGAAAAATCCACTTGTATTTTGCATCCCAATTCAAAACTGTGGCTGTGTATCATGCTTCAGGGACTTCGTTCGTACAGAGCTCTGGACGACCATACAAACTGCGGAGCGATTCGTTAAACAGTTTGGATCTGCTTGTCTGTGCAGCTACCTTACGAAGCAGTCGTGTTTATCAGCTACTGTAAGGAAACATAACTGATTTTTTATGAACGAAAATTTTACGGGACTTTAGCGATTATCTGCAAAATATTTTCTGCACTTCAACTAAAACCTCTGTGCCTAGAAATGCACCCGAAACGCAGCGGAATAACTTGATATCGCAAAGACTTTCAGCAGCTCGCCTTGAGACAATCACATTCACTTGACGATTCGCTACAATCGCAGGATCAATAATTGTGAGTTCAATAGACGTTTTTCTGTCTCATGTGTTATCCATAAGATTAATAAGAACTATTCACCACCAAAAGCAGACAACAAGAAGGTCTGTGAAATTATTGAGGTGAGAGAGATTACGGCGATTTTGACTCAAAGGGACCGACAGGGCGTTCGTTTATTCGATCTCCCCTCCCACATCCAGTGCTCTGCGTTGACGCCGACGACTGCCGAGAACTTGGCTAGAGGTTTCAACAGAATGGCTTTAAATAACGGCGGATTTTATAGGGTGAGAGTACAATGTTTTCAGCTTTATCTAAATCCTGAGCAACTCGTTCTCACAGCCGGAATTCGATACAGTAGCGGCGTCAACTCACAACACCTTCCCTCGCACTGCTGAAAGAGAGCTTAGTCAATATTGATTAGGCTAGTTAGGTACCCACCTTAACAGTCTAACACTTGAGTACAGCATTGAGGATTAAGGAAGTCTTATAGCAGTTTAAACAATGGAACGTTACTATTTAGAATACATGTAATAATTTGCTGCACAATAGAACATTAAAAGGCAGTAATGCGCATTACTGCTGTGATTCACCATCCACAACAAATAAATGTCAACAGTAGGCCTATATAAGCGCTAGTTACAAAGACAAGCAGCGACACGAAACCAAGCTCGCCACGATGGCGTTGATATCCCAGCCTGACACCGCGGCCGTCGTCTCGCCTTCTGAGACGAAATCCGAGCGAGCATTCTCTCTGGGCGGCTGTGGCCCCACGACGAAAAATTACAAAACGGAATTCAATTGAAAAAGTTACTCATCGTCCTTTTAGGGTGAGAAAATATCAAGCTGGGCCATTCTTTGTGCTTTTTACCCCTGGAAGTGTGTGGCTGAGAGGACGTGTTCAAGTTCCTGTTCTTACAATGTCTGCTTGGGCGAAAAATTTCCACATTTCAACAGGGTGAGGGCAAAATAGTGAACTACCGTTGTGGCAAGCAGCCACACTTGCAAGCCCGTGTGCGAGCATTTATGCCGATCAAAGTAATAACGCTGATTGAAATGAGATAACAATGATTCAACTCGGGCATTAATCATAACCAATACAAAGGAAATAGACGAGTTTGAGCTGAAGTCATGTTTTGGGCAATAGAAAACTGAGAGAAAACGCACAACAAAAATCTTCCTTACGCAGGCAACCACTCGCGTAGGTGATGGTAACTTGAAACAACAAAGTCTCAAGCTGAAATAAACTTGAAAATTACTTTAAATTATGCATATAAGTCTCCTATTTGGAAGAATCAATTGCCTTTAGAAGCATTACTCATTACTGGTCTTAAAAATGATCAAATGTTAACGAAACATCATTCGATATTCTTATGATACGAAATAACTATCCCGAGTGATACCACACTGATAGTAGTTATTTTATGTACACGTGAGAGGTTATATGAAATTTTAACTGTTTTCTTTCCTCCAGAGTGTGCTGCTTGCACCAGGACACGTGAAAGTGAAGTGTTGCCACGACTGTTGTCCAGCTTTTGCCACACGAGTGTAATTCCCCACAGGTAATGCTTCTCTAAATCGGATTAAAAAAAATTGTTTTTCAAATGATATCATCTACGCCGCAGTAGTATGCCAGACTATAGGATAATCAAATTACTTCTGCCATTCATGCGATATCAATTATCAGTCACGGTACAGTTGAGTGAAGATACAGACACGACCCCAGTCTGACGGACGAACTGTCGTCCTGTGGAGTTGAACTTTGGTTGCAAGACGTCGGCGCTTCTTCTCTCAGTGAACGCCAGCGTCGCTGAGCAAACGTTGATATTTATTTGTTTCGAAGAGGAACGAAAACGAAGACACTCTATAAAAATGTATAGGAAATTGATGTCAATCCTGAATTGAAGTTGCCCCTGGCATAAAGTTAACAGTTGTCTTCATTGAGCCAATTGGAAAATTTATTCAAATATTAGTGTCCTTCATTAATAGGTTAATTGATAATATTAATTAGTGTTCTTCATTAATAGGTTAATGAAAGCTCAAACTACTGTCATGAAGAACATGATGTTCGATCCTACCAGAATTAAATACTATGGAGCAAATTATAGACTTCATGAACTTCAACGGATATTTAAAGGCTATCTTTCGCTAGCCTGAGCAACGATAGCGAAGCCGTACGTGTAACGAGGGAAGAATAACGTCTGACACAGAAGATCAAAAGAAGAATCGTTAAGCGCAAACGTTGCTGCAAAAAACATCGCATAACAGCATTACCTCTAAAGTTCGTATGGAACGGCGTACGAAAGCCCATAAAGTTGCTTAAAGCTACACTTCTGAAACTAGAAATGCGAAAATCTACAACCATCTACGACACGTAACCCAATGTAACACAAAGCCAAGCATGCGCCGTGACAGGCGGCAGGAGGACAAGTCTGCGGTCGCGGCACTCCAGTGACCGGAGTGTCCGCTCTGAGCAGTGAAGCGTTGCCCAGTGAGCAGTGTAACGCAGTGCTGCAGTGAGATGGCAACTAGACGCGTAGCACTGCACAGCCGTAGGCTGACAAAGCTCTTCTGCAACAGGTTCAACATTGCCACACACTGCATTATTTGCGCTTCAAAATGGAGGTTACGCACTCCAAAATGCCCAGCAATGCACATCGAGATGCTCAGCATTACACCGCAAGATGCATAGCGCTGCACGTCAAGATGCACAGCATTAGCATTACACCGCAAGATGCATAGCACTGCACATCGAGATGCTCAGCATTGCACCGCAAGATGCATAGCACTGCACATCGAGATGCTCAGCATTGCACCGCAAATGCACAGCGCTGCACAGCAAGATACGGAGAACTAAGCACCGAGTTTCACAGCGCGTCCAGCAGCGCCAGAGGCCCAGCACAAGACCTGCGGAGTGCGATGCACCGCAGGCTGGGTCCTGCGCCCATCAACATCGCATCGGCAATAACAACAACGGTAATAACAAATTTGTTAATGATTATAAGGTAGCTTTTCTCAAATATATATATCTATATATATCACTTGCAAACAGCAGGCAGCAGCAAGAACCAAAGAGCGTCACAAAGAAGCACTACTACACTCAACAGAGGGAGGGAAGGGTGTAGTAACGACGAGTCGAACATTGCAGCGACTCGGTCAACAAATTTTTCTGTTCAGTTTAAGCACGATTTTCCCAGGGGCTGATGTACAGGGGAATGAACCTTTTGGTTTCGAGTTTGAATATCAAGATCGGGGCTACCAATGCACGCTTGTGAGCAGCCAAACGCGGATGTTTTTCAAAAGACAAGACGGTCTGGAAAATTTTCAGCATTTTCGAATGCATTCAGAGTTTGAGGTCAGATTTGGGTAGCGGGGATGTAGGACGAGAGAGCGCAGAAAAGGGACCGGAGGAGTACGGGCAGGGCACTTCCTCTCTTCAGGCGGACACCGTCACGGAGAGGGGGAATTTGAGCAACTTCGTTTTGCGGTGAGTGCAGAGGAAAGGAGCATGACAGGAGCGTAAGTGGTACGTACGTACATCCAAGCAGGAGCAAGACTACCGTCAGTAACAAGCAAGGTTTTCTGAAAAAGACACTTCGCAAAGATTAAAGCTTTAACCCAGTTTTGTTCTCTGAGGAGCTTCCTTTCTTAGTAGGAATTATGCTCATTTAAATTTTTGTTTGCTCTCTATTAAGGTAATAACACGAGACAATTTTGTTCCTGGTAACACTGACAATTTATGAACTTTTTAAACGACTCTGAGGACTCCCATAAACTTGAACTGCGAGCGCCTCTATGTGAGGTTCTCACCAAAGATTCTATCCTGGTTTGGGTTTTACTGATCACACCACCAAATTTACTGGAGGATTATGCTATTTAGGATGCTTTAGATGTCCATTTTGGCTTTATTCGCACAATTATGATTCTATTCGTGGAGTAAGTTTAGTCTCGTTTTCATGTATTGCTAAAAGGGTCAAAGAACTTGCAATGAATATATGGAATGCAGCGAAGAGAAAATACATCACTAGAGCCTAAAGAACAGCTTCCACACGAGAGCGAACAGTCTGACGATGTCTATAGTGGGGGCGAGTGGGGCTAGTGGCGCACCATCACATGACGCAGGTGTGCTAGACACGAGCTGTGCCGCACCAACGCATGACGCAGGTGTGCTAGACACGAGATGTGGCGCACCAACACATGACGCAGGTGTGCTAGACACGAGCTTTGGCGCACCAACGCATGACGCAGGTGTGCTAGATACGAGCTGTGGCGCACCAACACATGACGCAGGTGTGCTAGACACGAGCTGTGGCGCACCAACGCATGACGCAGGTGTGCTAGATACGAGCTGTGGCGCACCAACGAATGAAGCCGGTGTGCCACACACGAGCTACAAAGCACCAGCGCATGCCGCAGGTGCGCAGGACAGGCCCATGCTCCAGGGCGTGAGGACGACGCCACTTTGCACCCGTTGAGGACCGCGAGGAACGAGTGAAGGATTGACAAAGTGTCGAGAAGTTTACGGTTTGCAGCCGAAATTAGCTATAGGAAAGCATCACAAATAGCTCGATATACTTTCTTTTGCTAGGAAATTAAAGAATCTCGCTATGTTAATCCTATGTTTGTCAATAATTTAAACCTTCGTAAAAAACTCTTCGGAAAAATCTACTTCGTTGACGATCTCGTAAGGAAGCGATGAAGGCTATTTATGCAGTAAATATATATATTTTATAGCGATTTGACATCAAGTGAGCTTTTGGTGGCCAGGTGCGGCAGCTGGTCTCGGAGTGTTCCGCGCGCCGTGCTGCGCTGAGTCGCGTCGGGGCGCTGTGTCGCTGTCTGCTGCGTCTCTTGCAAGGCTGCCTGCGGCGCCACCTGCAGCACCACCTGCAACGCAACGTGCAATGATACTTGCAACGCAATCTGAAATGTCACCAGCAAGGCAACCTGCAACACCACCAGCAACGCAACCTACAACGTAACCTGCAGGGCAGCCTGCAGCACGGGTTGGCTGAGGCGGCGCGCAAGCGTCACTGCAGCTCATCGCGTCAGTGCGGCACCGCACAGCCTGGCAGTGCCGCAGCTCCAACCGAATCTAATGGTTGTCGAGCGTGCATGGCTGTCTTCGCCGACTGCGCCGCGTGCTGTAGGCGAGCACGGAAGTCTGTCGGCAGGACTGGTTGCAGGCGAGCACAGCAGTCTGTAGGTGAACACGACTGACTGCAGACGGCCACCGCTGGTTGTTAGCGAGCACGACTGACTGCCTGCGAGCACAGCGGCCTGCAGGCAAGCACGGCCGCAAGCAGACGAAGACACTCAGCTGCTCGGAGAGGCGGGTGTGGGGGAGGGGAAATATACCGGAAGCTTCGTACGCTCGAGCGCTACAGGATTGCGGCTTTTGTTGCATTACAATAATGCATAATGATGCATAATAATGCATAATCATGCACAATATTGCTCAATCATGCATAATAATGCATAAAAATGCTTAACGATGCATAAAAATGCCTAACAATGCATAAAAATACATAATAATGCATAATTATGCATGATAATGCTTACAGCACAAACAACGAGAGACTTTAAACTTTCTAGATAGCAACAGTTGACTACGTTATCAGTAATATCTTAGTAAGAGCATGAACTTTCACTTCACGATGGTACTTCTAGAAAACACTAAGCACTAATTGAAGGTAGATAGATCTCTATTTGCTAGAGTAGAAGTAAGAGGGAGTTTTCATAAAGAGCAAGTAACCACAAAGAGCAAGTCATTGTTCAACGGATAGCTTCTAGTCCGTTCTCTGAAGTTTCGTTTTCCTTTTTACTCGTAACAATTCACTGTACGCGACATGCTCCACTGCTCCATTAAAGTGAGCTTCCAAATATCCCAATCAGTTCACGTGCACAACCACTGACCATCACAGCTGCACGTTTCCGCGTGCCGAGTCACTCCACTGAAGTTCATCATCGCTGGGCTTCGAAGTCACTCTTCGTTCACTGTGCATTACGGCTTTCCAAACTTTTCGAATCCGTCTCACACTCGAGAGAGGAAAGAGTGACAAAGGCCGCAGAAGCCACACTTCAAGAAAGAAATCTAACTTTAGAGAGACGCCTAAGGCGTAGGTTTGTGCATGATAACACCGCGCGCGGCACGTTATTGATAAATAACCTCACTAAAGATGCTCAACTTAAAAGCTTAGCTCTCTACACAGCACATACACGGAACCTTTTCTTTGAATGACCAAATTTACAAAAAAAAACTTCTTTTTATCGAGTAAAAATAAATCTTCATAATTATGCGTAATGCAGAAGACGAAAGCATTTTTACCCTGCGCCTCAAACATGGATGCAGGCGTTATTCAGACCAGAGGCGGCGCAACTCGACACTATTGAAGTCCAGGTCTGAAGTTACTGCACAAAGCAATTCAGACCGTGGATCTACTTTCTGAAATCGTGATGCTCAACTGAGAAACAGGGATTGCCGCTCACAAAGATATGTGGATCTAAGAAGAAGTAAATTTTCTATGGTAGGACACTTCACAAGCCGGGTGGCGTTACGCAGAGCGCCTGAAGGTCTCGTCTTCCTGACACCAGCTCAGTTCACGCACGCTTCCCTCATCCCTTGAGCTACCGTTCCTCCTTATGGGCAGGATAGCTTGAGAAAACTGGTGCTATAAATGTTTGCTTCTTTATATGGGGCAGATGAGCTTCCTGTAACTGAAGAGGAGCGACACTGTCACGAAAATGAAGTACAGCACGAACATGAAGCTTCCCAGGCCCTTAGACATCTTCCATTTGCTCACTGCGATCGAGATGATCACAAACATAAGCATAGAGAAGAGCAGCATCACGGAGCAAGCAATTCCATCTGCAAGAGAAGCAGAAGTCACTCTCGATGCTGTGCTGGTCAGGCTAGAGAGTTACAAGTGTCACTATCATAAGAGAGACCTTCTAGAAATTGAAGGCAAGAAATATCACACCGATCCTGTTATGCTTGATATTGTTTTGAGTCTACCATGCATCTATTTCCTCCAGCTCATTCCACAAGCTTTCAAGTTGGCCACAGAAGCCTAAAAATCTCGTTTTCAATTGAATCTATAAGCTTGAACGTAAGTTTTACTTTGAAGTGAATCTTTTTATTTTATCATGAAGTGATGGACAGTTTACTGCGGCCGTACAAGAGGTACATCAGAACTTTAACAATACTTTGTAGATAATTTAACAGTAATTCGATTGCTTCTATGCGAAATTAGAAGCATAAATTTTAACACACACTAGCTTAAATCGGCCCCATAGTAAATGACAAATACGAGTTCTCAAAGTAAATGGTATCAAAAAGTGAAGGAAAGTTGTATCGGATATTTAGGTTATGAAACACCGAGAACTAAGCACCACATTTTTCTCAAATTCGAAGTACTGATGTATTAAACAGCATACCTAAGCCACACCAGGTTTCAGAAACGAGAAGTATCAGGTGCGAACAGCACCACTGATAGCATCACAAGGTTCCAACAGCACCAGTGCCAGCAACACCAGGTACAACGAACATCAGTACTCTGTCACCAGGCACCAGCACTCACCCGACTTGACAGGGATGGGCAAAATATCCCAGGGATTCTCCTTGCTGTTGGCCACGTTCCTGAGCACGTCCACCAGTGCGCTGATCAGCCACGGCACCGGCAGCCTGAGTCGCGGGCACGTCACGTTATTTGTGGTGGGACGCGCGGGTTGGATGGTCACATGAGTATCCTACTGTGCACTCAATTTTGATATTTGTAAGCAAGTAAATTATTGAAAAAATTCGTAATCGGGATAGAAGTTTTGTGAATTGCTTTCTTTAAGGAAACAGCATACGCTGCTCTATGAGTGTACGTATGGTAAATTAATTTATGCATCAAACATAAAATATAGGCTACCTTTTGAAGAAATCAGAGTCTGCCACATCCAACAACAACGTAAGAGCATTTTAGTACCTGAGAATTGGACAGGCAAACTCGTCTATCTTACACATGCCTCAACAGTAAGGTGCATGCCAATCCAAAACCCTCTCCCACTGCTTCTTTCTTAAATACCAAATTTTGATCCTACAACTAAGTACAAGTGCAACATATATGTAAACAAGATGGTCAGGCCTATATCTCTCATAAACATGCACAGACTCTCTGAGACTCCAAATAGCATACCATCGAGCCTCATACACTACGCTAACAAATGTTCCACAGATTCATAAATACAACACCAAAACACCAACTACCGTATTGCATTCCAATGAACTGTAAATAAAAACTGTCTCATGGGCAGACTGACCCGACGCAGACGTCGAAGATATTGCTGCCAACGGACGATGACACCGCCATGTCACCGAAACCTTTTCTGGCGACGATAACTGAAGTGATGAGGTCGGGGACCGATGTGCCTGCTGCCAGGATGGTGAGACCCATCACCTGCAGAGTAGTTCTCATTGAAATCGGATACCGTCAGGTAGAACATGACAACAGGAATGGGTCGAGCAGTCTCTCTTTCGACTGCTACTTAAGTCCCATGCCATCAGTTACGGAAAATAGCGACGACCAAGATATAGTGTTTGAAGCCTAAAGGGTTTATCGGCGATTATCATTGCAAATTTTGACATTCATGGATGTAGGAATGGGCTTAGTAAGTCATGATAATTATGGAAAATGGCTTAGGAAAAGGAAAGGTGAGAGCCGTAGAGAAACTAAAGACGTAGGGTTAGGGAGTTACGTGCATTGCTGGTTGTCCCAGTTGAAGAGAGGAAGGTACCATCTAAATGACATGTGATGTTAATACTTTGAGTTGCATGTGATATTTCGTCACTGTTTTCACAAAAAAAAATTCTATTTATTTATCTCCGAGACTAGTTCTTACAGGAATGAAGAAATTGCAATGGCCTCAAAATTCTGTGAGCATTAATACTCTCAATATATTGAATTTTTTCAAACTTGACGTACATTTCCTTGGTTTCCATGTATTTTCAATGAATATTTCAACATTGAAGTAAGTTAAATCTTTGAAGTCAATACCGTGGACTTATCGCAGGCAATAGAGCCTCGCTGAGTTTCACATCACCAATTCTCACAGCTCACTGCCCGCAGCCCTGCACCGTCATCATGAGCAGTGCTACGTCCTACTGAGGCGTAATACTCGCCTGGCTTGTTCATTTTATTGCATTGTTCCGTACAAGCCAGGCGAGTAAATGTCATAGATTTTAAATTATTAGAAGTAGGCGAAAAAATCTCTATGAGCGAAAAATTTCTCGCAATTAAGTGTGGAGATATTTTTCAGTTTACTCCTAATAGATCGAAATTTATTCTTTTACTGTGACATTCTCCCACCAAAAATGACCGAACGCCGAGCGAAAACCAACACGTCTTATCAAGAAGGTAAAAGGACTCACCGGAGGAGGGATGCCGATGGTGTCCCCGACGGTGGAGGCCCACCACACCATCAGGTACGAGAAGATGGCGATCCACAAGATGCTCCCGAAAAACGTGACCACGAAGAAACGCTTACCTGAAACACAAGTAAGTAAAGTTGTTAATTCATCGCTTATCGCTAAGTTTATTTACGAACTTTTCATGCTAGACAATTAATTAGATTCCGATCTAATTTGAAGAAAGCTTGCAGAATTTTCTGCCTAGGTTCAGAGGCAAGATGTAGGAGGCATTGATGGTGGTCACCCAACCCACAGGCCAGACAACGTCCGCGATTGGCGACGTTGTCGATAGTGGTCCGGTATAGGATATTTAACTCAGATACATTAACACTTGGTTGCATATCGATGACTATTTATCATTACACAAGTTGAACTAAAGGTGTCTGTGCAAGAGGCCAAAAACAGGCTCGCTCGGCAGCTGCTGTTGCTCGAAGTAACTCTGGTGGACTAGGGTATGAAGTTTGCGATATTCTAGTCTGATATTCCTCACTTCCATATGGTAAGTCTTCCTTGAGACCAAGGGAGCTACTTTTATGGAGCCGCTTTTAAGAACGGCTTGTGACATACGCTTTGTTTTCTGATGTGCATCGGGCAGGCAAGTCAAAAACATCCAAATGCAGCATTATCGATTAAATATGTTTTAATTAGAAAAAATTGTTTTCCCCTCTTATGAGTTATGAATCATCGTATACGAGAATTTCACGACATTGATAGTTTCACTATGTTGCACTAGCGTATGGCGACATCGTTGCAGTACACCTGTTAGCGTACGTTCTAAATCGTAAGTTTTGAGTCAACTTGGCAATGCTTCGTGCTACAGCCCGTAGTGTTGCCAAGTTGGCTAAAACAAACTATACTGACTATATCGATGTTCGACTACACTGGTGTTCATTGCTTGAATATGCGACCCCAAGGCGCTGTGGTCGTCCAAGCCCAGGCTTGCTATAGCTGGCCAGCGGTCGAGGCGCAGCAATTAAGGTCGGGCAGCTTACGGGCCTCCTTGATGCGGCAGCGGTCGAAGAAGGGGCTTTATGTTGTCCAGAATGCGCCATAAAAGAGTCAACTGATGGAGTCGGTGGTTAGGCAAGATAAGAATACCTCGACTGCGAGAGAATTCTTGAAGAGTAACGCTGTACTTTACAAGGAACTTTGTGATACACGTTTTCTCTAGTTACCTTGATTTGGAGTTTCATTTAGTTTCCTCCATCTGTCAGCCATTGATTTTTAATTTCTGAACAACAATAACGATTTCTTCTATTGTAGAAAGAAAC
This sequence comes from Platorchestia sp. MABIK, assembly GCA_014220935.1. Classification (NCBI taxonomy): domain Eukaryota; kingdom Metazoa; phylum Arthropoda; class Malacostraca; order Amphipoda; family Talitridae; genus Platorchestia; species Platorchestia sp. MABIK. The sequence goes on from JACJUY010001750.1 coordinate 124,509, forward strand.
GGATTTTGATCGCATTAAAAAATATTGTCTAAATTATTTTAAAAAAAATTATTAAGAATTGACAATGCTTGAAAGGGTGCAAATTGATCGGGTCTAGTTACGAGGGCCAGAAGTGTACATAAGGAAGAGTGTCATGGACACGATCACACAGCAGCCACAAGGGAAGACGAAGTTCTCCACCTGAAGTGCAAGACTGCAACCATTGCCGCAGGTCTCGCCCTGGTAGCTAACGAAGCTCATGAAAGTAAAGGGTGTGTTCTGCAAGACTGGGTGAGGCGACTCTGTTCTTAACAAAATTATTAATATTTCGTATGACGAACTAAGCAGAGAAAAACGAAACGTCCCAAAGAAATGCTTCGACGTCACCGACAAAATACGTGTAATCGAGCGACATGTATCAGTAGTGTCGTCCGTTACTTGGTGCGGATATTGATGAATGTACAGTATCTCAAAGATAAATTTGCTGCATGGTACTGAAAATTAATATGTAAAATCGGAGGTATACATGTACATAAAGACACTGCTATTCCATTTATTTCGATATAATGTTTAACTAATTATTCATATGACACGGACTCAAAGTCTTCCTATACGAATAATTTTCGGACTTTCTAACGCTCACGTCGCGGCGGAGGAGCATTTTGCTGCATCGTGAGATGTGATTTGGTGTCAAGGGCATGGGAAACGTTCTTGCAATACATTGTATTACATTAATCACTTACTCTGGTTTCCAGCGAAGAAGTTAAGATATATTAGGGCAAGAAAAGCACCGCTAAGACTATGAAAATGTTTTGACATTTCAGAAAACTTTCTTTCCTAGACTGACGAAGGGTGTTTGAATTAAGTTACTAAGAGATCCTAAATCAGAGCGGAGCGCTTTCGCAACGGCTGTGACCTTTCAAGAACATTCATTGTGGAGGACTTACTGGTGCCTGCCTCTGGACTACGTTATACCAAGCTATGGTTTTGGTCATGGTCCCCTAGTACCAGGCCATGTTCCCAGAAGCCTTATCCTTTTCTTTACCCGAGACGAGAACTTTTACGATGAGTGCGTTATGGCCCTTTGATCCTCACTGACCAGTGACTATCATTCTATTAAGAAAGTTAACTGTGCAACGTTGTTTTTTGACACTTCTACATCAGGTTCAACAATGCCCTTACATTACACGTAAGGAAATCATTATCTGAACAACTGTTTAGCCTGAACCCGCCTCGCATTCGCTGCCCCCTCACAAGAGGAGTCAAGCCCTATGCTCTATAATTAATCACTTAGCAAACTTAGCATTTAAATTCACCAGAACTACACAATGGACAAATCAACCAAACAACACTGAAATTTTAAAGACACAACACTGAAACTTTTAAGGTACCACTCTGAAATTTTGAAGACTTTGTTTCATAAGTGAAGAACTGAGCTTACCTGCATTTATGAACATAACTGCGACTGCAGGTGCGTTTATAAATACGATCAGCGAAGTGCTACCAACGAAGCTATTCATGAATGGAAGATACAGTGGCAGACGGATAAATGCTGAATGTTCACGGATGCCCATTCTAACTTTGGTAATTCCAGTTCATATCTTTTCTCCAGATGTTTTGCGTTGAACGCTCACGTTCATAGCGAATTAAGGGATTCATGTTCAAAGGCTATGAAGCAATAGAAAGGAGAGCTTGTTCATCCCTCGATGTTTCATAGCATTTTCAGTTCCACACATTTGTGCTTAAGCAAAACCGCGAAAGGATTGTACAACTGCGTTATTCTGAAATTAAAAATCAGTGGCTGAATGACGGCGGAAAGTACATGAAGTAACAAATCAAGGCACGATAGAGAAAATGAGTATCTTAAGGTTTCACCTTGAAATGCAGCGTTACTGTGCAAGAATTCTGTCGCTGCCGAGGCATTCTAATCTTGCCTAACCACTGACACGATTTCCACTTCTACGCATTTCTATAATTGGCATGGTGGGTATAATATCAACAAGCAGCCAGGAAACCTGAATTGGGAAATTGTATTTTATGTAACGTGTGACGTTAGTGTAGTATTCTGGTCATTAGTACTCTGGTGTGGAATGTTTTCTTCAATTGTAATTTCAGGTTTCTTATTTAATGTCCTAGCATACTGATATCCACACAGGTAAATCAAAAGACTGATGCCAATTCATTTATAAATTTTTGAAGGAATAGAAGTTTTTTAAGGAACCCTACAGCAATGCTCATGGCAATAGTGAATGAGCAACGCTTTAGGCGAAACATTAGCATGACGTTAATTCTTGAACTATGGTAGCTACAATCCAATGGTCAGACGTAGTGAACACAGTCTTGACTTTCGGGAACAAGACACGGCTTCTCAATGAGCCGGATAAAACAATTCCGGTTCAGCTAATACTTCAGCAGAACTGAAGCACACAGTTTAGATTGCAATTTTCAATGGTAAAGTTGGTCATTGTCCACTAATTAATTTTTCCTCAATTGAACGTATTGTGCTCAGCGAACAAAATACCCGTGCAGATCATAAAAGGTTACATTCAATTTTGTCTGCTATCGCAGCAGCGATCTGACACGGAAGACAGGGTGCGATGTAATTACTAACTTTACATTTACGTTGACAGAAGTAGTGATGTTTAAGCATTGGTGGAACAAAAGAAAACGAGCTGGGCACTAAGAGTCATCAGCAGCTCCTAGGAAGCGCGGCGGGCCACAGTGAGGTCTCAACCCCATGCCGTCGAAAAGACGGCCTACAGAATGGCAGAGTACATTACGGTATAAGGGTGAGGTTGCGTCAGTTAAAAGAAAAATTAGGCAGCGCCGGTGGCTTGAGGTTTACCAAAACAATTGGTGCTAGGAAGTAGCGCATGTTTCAGTTCTCAAAAAGAGATTTTAGAAAAGATAGATTGAGATTGGTCGACATGAGTATTAGTTCAAGGGTAGATCATTCCAGAGTCTCCGAAGTAGCGTGGTTGCACCACAACAAGTTTAAGAATCATCGACTCCAGTCCAAGCAATATTGAGAAGAAGTTCAATTGGCAAGCGCGGCAAAGACCAATCTCGTTTAAGTTCAAGATGAAAGAAAAACAAGTTTAAATGGAGTAATAAGATAAACGATGAAGGAGTAATAAGATGAACGATGATGGAGTAATAAGATGAAGGAAGTCTATTAAATAAGGTGAAGGAAGTCAATTAGATAAGGTGAAGGAAGTCAATTATATAAGGTGAAGGAAGTCAATTAGAGACGGTGAAGGAGATCAATTAAGCAAGATGCAAGAGATCAATGTAACTAAGGTGAAGAAGGTGACGAAGATGTCAGTAAGAAGCGATGTTAATGTTAACAAGAACTAGTAATGAGGCCAATAAGAAACAGGAAGTTAGAGAACCACATGCGAGTCGGCCCTGCCAGCCGCGCTGACCACCGCCGTCCCACGCGGAGAGTCCGCAACGACCTGCAGGACTGGGCTTCCGTGAGCGAGCTGGGCAACCCACGACGACCGAGAGCTACTAAAGACTGATTAGAAAACTGAGGAAAAATGCGAAGTAGTGTGGAGTCACTAAATAAATGGTCTAACAGACCTGTAAACGTGGGGAATTTTCCACACTGGTACTTAACTACGCAATTTCCTGAATTCTAACTTGCAGAGTTTCATAGATCATTCATCAAAGTTTTTACTGAAGCGAAATCAAATTGGACTGTATGGTTCTGAAAGCTCCTCTAAAAAAGACATTTAGGTTTCCAAGGATGAGTTTGAACGCCACGCTTTTATTTACCATGAAAGCTTAAATTTTAGCAAACGACATTTTCTGCTTCATTTCTGCCATTCGCACGATCTTCATCGAACTCCAATTCGTCACCTCTTGCTCACCTGGAGAGTAACATGCTTTCTCGCTGCTTGCTACAATGCGCGTTAAAATAAAAATCCTTACCCTAGAGGTTGAAGAAACAGTCAATCTTAATGGCTATTTAACGAAGAATATGGGTTAACGGCTCACTTGTTGGACGAGTAACGCTCACCATCGCCTCATGAGACGCTTACCTGGTGAGCTAGAGACGTTTACTTTCATCTTGTGAGACTCTCACCTGCAGGACAAGAGCCTCATTCCATGAGACCCTCACACTCATCTCATTAGACACGCACTCGCTTCTCATGAGACGCTCACCCTCATTTCGTGAAACATTCACATCATTTCATGAGACACTCCCTCGTCTCATGAGACACTCACCTGGAGAACTCGATCCGTTTACCCTCATTTGAAGGGCTCACGAGTCGCTGTCCTGGTCTGGCACTGACCAGGAGTCGAGACTCACCTCTGGGCGTTCTGGTGTCGGGCATGGTGAGCCAGAGCGGGAAGATGATGGGGGCCACGAAGAGGTAGGTGAGGCGCTTGCGCCAGGTGTTCGGCCAGCTCAGGTCGATGGGCTTGTTCTCGTCGTCCTCCTCCGCCTCCATTTGCTGCGTCACACAACAATAATCATAAATGATGGACACCCTCCTGCAACCCGGACGGTGCGCCGCATTCAGGTGTGGACTATAGTTATGATGGATGATGTAAGCTCTTATATGTGGGGTCATGATCTCTCAGGTTACGTCAAAGTTGTGGTGAAAATCTAAATATTGTCTCATGGTTAACACGGCCAGTGCTTAACGTACGAAATAGACTAACCTCTAATCACTGACATGAATGACTGAAACTGCGTAGTAAACGAAGAAAAAATGAAAAAGATAACAATGGATTTAAGCTGTTGGCCGAGGAAATCAAAGTATGTACCAGCTCGAAGTTTAGGAAAAATGTGGAAATGTTTTTCGGTTTATACATTCAGAACAGAAATTTTACTGTCCACGTATATTTCAAGCCATATCGGATCAGCAATTAATTTCGTGGAGGTACACAAGACATAAGTTCGTAGCTGAGTGAGCGGTTTTTAGAAAGATGAATTTTGCTTGGTGAACCATTCGAGTTCATATCCTGCTCGTAGGATATGTACTTGTGCTGTAAAACTTGTTCGTCGTAGCCGTACACAAGGCCGCTCAGCGTGACTATGCACAAGATATTCAGTTTAGTAACATAACAGCGCGCAAGAAATTTAGTTTACCAGCATCGCTGCTCACGAGATGTACTAGCATGACTGCGCACGAGATGTTCAGTACACCAACATAGCAGCTCTGAGGAGCGGGTGTAAGGTGCTAGCGGCTGTGGGCGCGACACGACAAAACACGTCGTCAGGCCGCATGCCAGCTGCTGGGCTGACTGTGCCGATTTCGCAAAAAGGATTAGCGTAATTTGGAGGCGAGGTTGGGCGCAAAAATGTTCATAGGAATTTGTGAAAATATTGAAAGTTTTATCAAGCAAAATTAATCAATTCTGCTTATGGGTTCAAGTGTGTTATGGTTAATTAATTTACTGAAAGCAGAAATGAATTTGCTCACTTATTTTATCACAGGAGTAAAGAAAAAGAATCTAACAATTAAAAGAGTACCTCTGAAAGTCACCAATGTCCCGCATGTGCAATTCGTGGCGTAAATTTTACACAGGGACAATGCATCTGCATTCACCTCTTCTCTCTAGAGTTTTAACATTAAAGAACGAAACAGCATGACCGAGCACGCCCACCCACGTTCTGAGCGTTATGGTGATTTTAACATCTGGTACACAAGAGTAGAGAGAGAATCACCGTACACTCTACCTCCTCTAAGGAGAGGAACTGCGAACTTCGCACACAAAGCATGAGTTCAGTCATGGTGCGGTCGGTCGACACGCATCGCACATTTGCTTCCTTTCTACTTGGCAGCTCAAATTACAGAGCTGTGAGGATGGAGGTCTGGACGGCGGGGCGAGGCACGAGAGGGGCAGGACTTCACAGCTGAAGGACGACGTCCGATTGCGAGGTGCTCAAACGGGGGCAAAGGCACGCTTCCGGCTGGATAGATCAATACTGACATTATTATTGTTCTTTCTACCGTTGTTATTTACGAGAAGTCATTCTCCAATTTCTCAGAAACAGTAAAAACTGTGGCAGTTTGTGGCGAGCGAAGCCCCACGTGAGCCTTGTATAGCTTCGCTAATTTTTGTCGCTTGATTACATTCTGGAAGTCAACAACACACATTACGCTGGTTGCATGTGCAGGGAGACAACACAGGATACTTGTACTCGGACATTACTCTGGATACTTCTACTGTGACATTACTCTGGATACACTTCTGTGAATGTTAGGGTAGCAGCTGAGTTGGGCAGTGCACTGGAGGGACCGCAAGTCAGCGCTGTGCTGGAGCTGCGACGGTGGCTGCGTGTGAGGACAGCCACGCGGCTGCCCCACACATGTTGTGTCCGGCGCTCGTCAGTCATTCAGTTCGGGGTCGCCACGGCGTGTCAGTGAGCAAAAAAATAGTGAGTGCTATGTTAGTCAACAAACACAGAGTCGAGGTCAATGATAAGTTATAATTTCAAATGG
>JACJUY010001751.1:0-28050 GCA_014220935.1 Platorchestia sp. MABIK
TGTCACGAAAAAGATATCTCAAAGTCTGCCCGAAGCGTGTTGCAGCCTGGGGGAGAACACTACAATATACCCTCAGTTTTTATAATATTTAATGTACAAATTTCCACAACAGTTTGAAAATTTTTTGATTTTGTGTTATAGCATGGTCATCTAATTAGAAACAAAAACTGGCATGACATCATCTAGCGAGATTTCGGATCACTTGTGTTTTTGTTTGCATTCATTTTAGGTAAAAATAAGTCTAGGAAGTTAGAACGACTGCACGCATGAGCGGTCTTTTTCGAACATTCTGCGCTCAGATAAGGAAAATCAATTTAAGGACTGAAATACTTGACCGAACGAATAAAAATAATATCCAGTGATTTTAACAAAATGCTAATTAACTTTTTACGGTTCGTTTAAGTTCCGTCGAAACGCACGTTAATTGAGACGACAAATTAAAAAAAAAATGCAAATGAACTTGATGCTTGCAATTGAGGAGCAAAATGTTTCAAAATAACATCATTAATTTTAATTGGATGACATTTTATACGAGGAGGTGAAAATGAACTGAAAAGATTTTTGAAGAAAATATACTTGGATTTTGAGGTAAATTATGAATTTTTTCATGATGTTTTGAAATTATCATATCTTTATCATGCGTGAAATTTTAATCTAAATAACAGTAGATCTAAGTTTTGCTTTTAAGAATGTTTGTTTACCTAAAATTCACTCTGCTGAAATGTTGTTATCTTATAGATTTTTTTAGCTGGCGCACGTGAAAATGGGTGCGTAATGTGGAACACTAACGAATTTCATTTTCAATGAAAGAATTATTCGCATTCTCATTCTTTTTTTCGCAATTTTCCTCACAACCAAAGTTCAGCACCACGGTTTTTGAGGGTCGAAATAGGAGGCCTTCGTAGCTCATTAAAAATTATTCTTTTCCTCGCAATAATTCCATTACCCGCAATAACTCTTTTCACTGAAAAGTTTGCGCATCTGTAGGGTTTCAATTTTTGCGTCAAAACTTTGAAAAAACATGGATTTTCTCTTCTTTGAATTCCTACGCATTGTTCGTAAATTAAAATGTGTGCCACTACGCCTGGCTCCGTCGTGGACCGCTAGTTATACTGAGGGAAAATCCTCAGATGGTTAGGAGGGCAGTGCAAGCCATGAGACCGAGAGCGCAATTATGTTTAGAAAGGAATGTTCGCTTGAAGGAAAAGGGTTTTAAAATGAAGAGGCAGATTTTCATCATGTTGTTATTAAAGGATATTCATTAGGAATACGTCATTGATTACTGAAGTATTATATTTTTTCATGCTTAGACTTTTGAGTTTCATTTGTACCGCGGGGACAACGAGAAACTTTATCAATTTAAAAAAGTTCGGTGTGCTATTTCAGCGAGACCCTGTACTGCGCTCCACAGCCCGCTTAGTCAATAACTCCTAACAACATAAACAATTTTGTTACAGCTAAGAGTTATTGTACCAAGTGTGTAGATGATTGAAATTCATTAACAGATTTAATTCTTTTCAACCCCCGTTAAGTTTGTTAGTTTCAACATAGTACGAAACAAGTTGAGTTCTTTACCTAGTTATACATAAGATTGAAGTTATTTAAAATTTTATTTTTCCTCACCTATTCAGATTTATTAATTTATCATAGTACGTGCTCGTTTAAACATATACACATATTTTATGCTCTGCTGTTTTGCTTATTTTATTAACTTCATGTTAGAGAAGTTTCCGATTCCCGTTCGAACAATTCTCTTCGAAAATCAGTTTCAGTAGTGAACCTGACATCTGATGAAGACAAGGATATTAAATTGAACTGCAGTTTTCGAGTTATGAACTGCAAATTCATTAATCATCCGTTTTTTCTTGCAATCAAGTGTACGTGTTGAGACAACCAACGCAGATGATCCGCACTTGTGGGGACTGAAGATCAACTATAACGTTTGTGAACAACTTTTTACTTTTCTTCAGTTGAAAGGTTATGAATTTTAATTTTATTCAACGCTTCTCGCATTCAGAATGTCGTTACTGTCGACTGTGTTGACTGTACTGTAAACTTTACTGTACTTTATTGTCAACTACGTTCTCAGCAAATTCTCATTCATGTTGAATTGAAAATGAGACTTCAACCAAACTAGATACGTGGTAAACGAGCTTCATTCATTTCACAAATATCAGAACGTAACATATTTTGTACACATTTAAAAAGATAAGTTCACTAGAAAATTAATTACTGCGTAAAAACGACAAGACATTGGAACAAACAGGTCTTCCTTCCCTGACTGCGGCTCGGTCCCTGTAATGTTTCCAGTTGGTTTTCATGAACCCTTGCAAAAATTTCTTCTCTTGTTGTCGGCAATTGCATGATCAGAGCGGGGGAAAACGCGCTGTTGTGAAATGTCTGATCGCCCCTCTTGGTGGAAAATTAAAATCAGGAATTCAACTAGAAATGAGACAAATTTTATTGAACTCGGATGTGACAACGCTGTCGTCAGGAGCGGATTTTCTCTATGCGTTGCTTTTCATTACGAATTGTTTGACTTTGCTTTCTATTCATGAGATGTGAGTGCTAGGTTTGAATTTCTGCTCATCATTGATCTTCTAATTTGCTCGGTTCTCATGTGGACTTAAAAAACTAAAATCACTGAAAACAGCAGAGTACAAATTTTGTTTTGAGCATAGTCCACTTCATTATTAGAGCGAATTTTCCATTGTCTAAGGCACTGTATTAACATTGGCAGAAGCCGAAAAATATTTGAACACCTGCTCTCTTTTTTTCCTGGAACGACACCGAATATTTCCTGGAACGACACCGAATATCCCAGAAGATAACTTTGCTGTAATATGAGCGAGGAAAATAAAGTCAAGAGTACCGGCCGGAACGAAAAATTGGGGAATTAAAGTTATTTAGCAAGGAATCAGAAATGAAAAAGGGTTGCTTTTTGGTCTTCCCGAAAGGAAGTATTCCGATGAGATAATAAACAATTTTTCATTCTTTTATTCGGGGAGAATGGAAATCGGAGAAAGATTGTCTTATGGCTCAGTACGACAGTCATAAACTCTTCATTTCAGGGTCAAAACACGACCAACGTCGCGCAAAATTGTGGAGAAGATCCAATGAGGGAGCCGCTACTGGAGCGTTTTTTCTTGGTGTATAAATCAAAGAACAAAGACGACGTTTCTGTGATTTTGATCATAAGATCAGATTGAAATGTTCAAGTTTTGAAGAGAACTGTTACAAGAGAAAACAAACTGAACCCACTATTAACGTGACAGACAGGAGATGAAGATCGTAGACAAATCGTGCAAGGTGATTTTTCCATGTATTGTGTGTTTACTAACCATCGTCTTCTGTAATGCCTGATACGGAAGCCAAACTGATATCATATGTGAAGTCAGAAAGAAGAGGTGCGAAATTTTGATTTGTGTTGTGAGGGGAGCTGACTTTTTTCCCCAAATTGTACGTCCACTTTCTTTCAAATTGAACATCTACCTACTTTCAAATGGCACGTCTTCTTTCTTACAAATTATGCGCCTAATTTCTTTCAAATTGTACGTCTACTTTTTTCAAACTGCATGAGTTGTACGTCTAGTGTTCTTCTCTGTTACCATGTAGCAGGAAATTTCATTTCCATAACTAGGAGCTTCCTGGAGTATTTTATGTTTGAAATTCATTGAAAAAAATGGGACAGAGTTCTGTTCGGTGGATACTATATAGTTCAATAGAAAAGATGATGAGCATCCTTCTCAGTTTTTTCGCACATTCAGGAACTCTTTTTCACTATTTTCCATCGCTGTTGAAATAAAGTAATCGAAGCTATAAATGTTAAAGGTGTAATCATCATTGATAATATACCTTAGCTAATTCATTTTTAAATCCGCAAAATTCGATTGGACGCATCTTAAATTGGAGTAGAGACTGAGTATTCACTTTAAAACTTGAAAGTAGGTCTCAAATTAAGTGCGTTGGTTCTTTTTGTTAAATCTAAAATTAGCCTGTCTTCGCTACGTATCCTCTAACTTGTTGTTGAACAAACTTTTGTAGCTCATACAAAATTCATCAGTTCTCAGGTTTGAGATAAAAAATTAAAGAACAAAACAAACTATTAATGAATTCAACGACATTAATCTTTAGTTGACGTCAAAGTTCAAATATTTTTATGAAACGTTGACAGTTAGCTGTTGAGTTTGTTTAACTTATCAAATATTTAGGAATTTCAAATCTCATATTCATTTCCTTGAAACGAAGAGGCGTTTCATCGACGGGGAAAACAGTTGAATGAAGTATTTTTCGGATGACATACGTAACTACACGAAAAGTTTGAGCGTTCTCATCGAAGTTCTCGGTGGCTTAGACTGGCAAAGCGTCTGCTACATATGCTGTGTAGTGAGCAGTCAAAGTAGAAGTCGTCAAATTCTCGTGAAATTCACGTCTTTAAAGCAGCACAACTCACAGTAAAGTTCTGTTGATTTGGCTATGCGTCGTGCTACTTTTAAATCAACATTTTCAAGCTTCAAGTTTTTCCATGCAAAATTTAAAAATAATGGTCACAAATGAAAACACGTTTCGTAGCCAAACTTTTGTATGTTTTTCAGCTTCAACGACGTAAATTGTCGAAAATTACGACTCCTGACTGATGTAATTTCTTCCGTTGATGGCTCCACGGTCATTGTAGGTGAACGCTAGATTGAACTCGCCACGAACGCTGCGTAGCAAAAAAGTGTCTTCACATAATGCCACGGAAGCGTTAGCGCCCGTCATATTGCCGCTTGAAATTCAGCCGCCATTGGGCAGCGGTGACCTTCCTGAAAAATTTCCTCCAGAATGAATGTGGCGAACTTCGCTCCCTTGAACTGCCCCATCAGGCAGGCATTTAAAAGACTTCTCTGTCCTCATCTTCCGGTGTTTTTTCATTCGAAGAACGGAAACTTTGAGCTGAGATACACTCAGGAAAGAGTTCTTATGAGAAAAAAGAGGGCCATCTGGTGGCAGATGGTTCCCTTGTTTTCGCGATGAAATTTTTGCGTAAGTTTGAAACTCTGGAAATTGGCTGAGCCATGTCACGTTGACCTTACTTTTTAGATAAGCTGAGTTTTTCAAGTCCTTTTGAGACTCCGAACACTCGAGGGGCTTACCTGGATAGATGACTGTAATTTTCCCTTTTTGGTGCCCTAAAACGCGAAAACTAGACTTTGTCTTGCTAACAACTGTTTTTAGCTCACGAATTTGAAGACTAGCGATGCTGCTCTGAACGATGGCTTACTTATTTTGGACCGTGTGGAGATTCTGTCTAAATCAGAGCAGTATTGGCATCATCAACTCTCTCTTTTTTTACATCTGTTTCAGTATTTCAAACGTTAGTGAAATAAACTATTTTCTTACAATATTTTTAGTTACTTCTACGAATTAATACAATGACTCGAATTACTCAATTACAAATATTCAGTTGCAAACTTAAGCTGTTGAAATTTATTATGAAACTTATCTATGCGCTCATGGAGCCACTTCAGCAAACAAATTATCATATTTTGTCAGTCATCAGAAGTTGCACACAAACTTATAAATTTCATTGAGAGATGAACATCAGTGTTGAATGTTAAACTTCCTATTTACAGTGTTTACTGCAGACGGGGATCTAAGTAATGTAGTCTATTAAAAAACATCATAAGCTGATGTAAATCAATATGTACCTGCACAGGTGAAACTTTCCAACTCATAAAATCATTCATACATATTAACTCAAAGAAATGGTCTATAATATTAACCTTTTGTTTGGGAACGAAATAAGACGATTTGTAAGCTCATCATTTAAAGTGGCTCTATGCGGATTATGGCTCTATGCTGATTGACAAACATCTCCGTAGCCTTGAAAATCATTTTGTTTGGAGATCGATCCCTGCATCAATTGTTCCAATTCCTTTTAGTAGCGCGTAAAATCATTTTTCACCATCTTTATTGCTTGCGCGACAACGCGAGTCGGTTTCTAAGCTTGGCTCCGCCAAAATTGGTCCTGTAATGATACACTTCTCTCGAGCGTCGTATTGTCTTCAAGAGGCTTGGGCGAGCGCAGCTATTGCTCTCACGGCAGAAGTTGCTCAGGTGCAGCGCGGTAATTACAGATCTCGTGCATCAGAGGTGAGGTGCGCGCCATCTGAGGTTGAGACCGGGGGAACACTGTAAGGGGAAAGGAAACTAGAGATTTGGGCCTCATTTGAGCGTGTGGGGATATTTGGGTGAACTCCGAGCATAGAGTGGGGATTTTATTTATTTTGAAAGGATGGCTGAATTGCTGACGATGATCTCGAATGGCTGAATGTGTAGGAGAGGAAAGTGTGCGACCAGTTCTGATGGAAATTCCTGAATGTTGGCTGTGTCTGATAAATTGTTGGAGTTTGGTTCTAGGTACCAACATAAGTATGCCTTCAGCAATCACACTCATACATTATAAACAGGGAAGGGGAATCAATTTGGGTCTGTGTCAGTAGAGAGTGCCATGTGGAAATGTATTTTGCGTTTGCATCCGAATTTCGAGCTCAGGTGTGTTGTCTCGAGCACTCGAATTTCGAGCTAATGTGTGCTGATGCGCATTGATGTTTTAAGACTATAAAGTTCAGCCTTAATATTCTGTCACAATTTTTATGAAGTTAATTTATTATTAGTGATCTTCGTTGAAATCGATTTAATACAGACGTATTATAAGTGCCATTTGTCAGGAGTCACTTTGTTTCTGTCAGTTTTGTCTCTTTTTTGCTATTTATTTTCCATGGTTTCTTCCTCTTCCTTCCTAACTTACTGTTTCTACATATATGATAGGTCCCCTGGGAGGGAACACAACTTGTGCATATATTCCAGGTTTTCGAAAGTTCTACCTAGATGCTCCCTTTTCGTTCTTCTGTAAAAACAGTTTAAAAATGAAGATGGAGCTTCAACCTAATTACTGATCAGTTTATTATCAGGTGTTTAACCTCTTGTAGCTTTGTTGTGCTTGATTGTGTTTTGTAATATTTAACCCCAGTAAATATGTCATCTATGAGTTGACAATTTCTTATTTATTGATTCAAATTAAACTCCCCTTTATAAAGCAATATGAACAACCTCTGACTAAGAACATTGTTAATAATACTGAGAACTTCAGTCTAACCTTCATTCCGATTAAAGTGTGATGAAGCTTCAGTGAATTAAGTTTTCATCGTATAAGAAAACATTTTCGAAAAGACCTAAGCAGTTGACAAGAGTATCCTAACCAAGGTAAGTGTGCTGTTTGTAGTGAGATATTGTTTTTGTATCTTGTGTTGATCTAAAAAAAAAAACATAGATTGTTTATTGTGAGAGATAAACTCAAGTAGAACAAACTCTTGGCCGTAAATGCATATTTGAGTGGAAACTCATATATAACACATGCATAGCAGTGACTATTTTTAGACTCAGTGAAAAATTATTTCCCAGAAACGTTCACTAACATCGGTATTTGAAGCACAATTTTAAGTATTGTTTTAGCTTTCATTTTACTATCCAAATGTTCAGTATCAAATCCAAAATCAGAGGGGCACCTAACAACTAAAGTACGTACACCGAATACCTACACAATTACATAAAAACGAGAAGAGGATTTGAAGGATAACTTACTTCACTCGTTATTTTCTAATTAGATGTATCCCGCAAAAGAATGTAGGTATGATGAAACTCTACATGGGCGCAAAATTACCCCACAGCGATGCCTGAGCTCCTCAAATGCAGCATCAGTTGCTAATTACGAGGGAATCTCGCGGATTATTGCCTGACGGTTGATTAAAGCCGCCACCTCGCGGGCCGACGATTCGCTGCGAGGAATGTGAGGCACGACCACGGTAGAGGAAACAGGGTAGGGCCATTTCTATGGGGAAAATACATCTACACTTGTTCGGCTGGCCATTAGAACGGCTTCATTTCAAGCGAACTTTATGACGTCACCATTGCGACATGTCGTTAGACCAATAGTGCGGCCAGTGTTGGGCTAGCAGTGTTGCCAGATATGATATAAGCGCTGCTATTGGTTTGTTGCTATGACGTCAGCATTGCCACGCGGTCGACGTAAAAAAGACTGGTTTGACCCTACCTCGTTTCTTCAACCGTGGGCGCAACCCAGGCGGGCTACTGCCCAGCTAGCGTTCCTCATCGTTTTTGTTGCATTTTTTTGTAGACGTTCTCCCGTAGAGCTTCATTTGACTGTGCCTGAGCTCTGAAGTTTAACTTTATTATAAGATTTTCTTACTTTTCAGTGGGGTACTTGGCAATAAAAATTTGAATTGAAATAAAATGAAATACTTGAAATCATTTTTTCCCTGGTGTGACTCATACTGACTTCATTTGCATTTTTTAATTTCCTAAATTTTTGTTTAGTCAAAATACAATGATTAATGAAAATATTGTGTTTATCACAATTTGAGCTGTTCATGTTGCTAATCAGTTGTGCATCTAATTACTCACAGCAAATCTTTCAAAATCGAATGTTTACTTAGCATTTCTCGATGATATTCCATTTGTCGCGTATCACAAGCATATTACTTTTGAATTATCGTTGGAATTTTGATCGAAGTATCGCTTCTTTGCATTTCTTTAAAGCCGAATTTCCTAGTTCGTTGCAGGCCCCCGTGGTATACAAACTTAGTTGTGCTTTTTGTGCATCAGACTGCCTGGGAAGTGATTTCTCGGTTTCTCGATTCTGACTCTGTTAAGACATTCCCTGGGTATCGTATTGGGTCATATAAGGATGTACCACTAGATAAATTTTCCTTATATGCGCCTGTGTAAATGAATGTCATTTTATTTGTTACCTTTTTAAAAGATAAGTGTTATAAAATGAGGGGAAATGTTTTCGTGCATATTTTTTTTTCATATCGCAATGAAGGATATATATCTATTCAACGAGTGAAGTTTATTTTCCAGCTCTTTTATTTACAACACAACCATACCCACATTTTTATTTTTTTTATTTTCATCCCAACCTTTTACGGCAGGTGAATTAAACTCAGTGAATATCTTAAGATCAGACTATTGCAAATTTGCACTAGTTACGCGTAGCTTACATCTTTGGCTCACATCATGTTTCATTCTCTCTATTCCTTTTTTAGCACAGACACATTCCGTTGGTCAAACCAACCATTATCTTTTGTGTTAGCCCAATAATATTCTACTAGTGCAGATGTCTCAGAACTATGATATTTTATTCCACAATCATACGACCGCCATCCGAATTTTACTTCTTCGTTGCCTCGAGATGTCAGAAGCGAGTTTGAGAATGTGAGATCCTATCGTTTAAATTTTTGATTGAAATTAAGTTCTAACCTTCTATCGCTTGAGATCCTATCTCAAATATTGACTTATAATTCTTTATTGCGTTCGCTCCGTTGTGGGAAATCCTGATCATACATAACACGTGACTGGTGCTCACTTTGTTCATGTGCATTCTTCAGAAAGCTAGCCCAATGCTTAGTTAGATGGGTAGTTACAGTATATGGGTAGTTAATATAGTTATATAGCTACTTATGGGTAATTAATTTAGTTATATAGGTACTGATGGGTAGTTATATGGGTAGTTAATTTAGTTGTATGGGTACTTATGGTTAGTTAATTTAGTTATATAGGTACTTATGGGTAGTTATATGGGTAGTTAATTTAGTTAGATAGGTAGGGATAAATTATTCATTGGAGATGAGATGTGACTGGGGCTTACTGACATGTTATGGACTGAGTTTTTATACTTTAGCTCGAGTTTTGGTATCATATGAATACAATTATTTTACTTGAGAACAATCAATTCATTGGTGTTTGAGACCGGTCGGCAGTTGGGTTACGAGGATTACAGCTTCATGATTCACTAGCTTCGTGCATTTACTATTATTGATTTCAATGCTGGTCTTTTTCTCCTGAAATTGAGAAAAAGGTTCCTCAAATAGTTTAAAAGGAAGTTTGCTTACGTATACGAAGTTCAAGTGGAATTTCTTTCGAGGTCAAATTCAGAAATGGAATTTACTCACTCTCAGGTGCCCTCAACAGTTGTTTATTGCAACAAGTGAAAAATATTAATTCTATCGAATTTCCATGTCTGGAGAAATTTTAAAACATCGAATTTTCTGTGAGAAAATGAATTTCGATTTTGTGTTAATGTTACTGCAAATTACATTTATTATTTTTCATCTCATGTGGAGAAGTAATAATCTCGGATTTCCATGAGTTTAGATTCTTTTATCTCTCCTGTGTTTTTGAGAGGGAGAGGGTTTGTAGTATTTTGTCTTCCCTTAGTACGAATATAATATATTTTCAAATCCTGAGTTTATTGCATCTAATTTCCCCTGTGTGCAAATAATATTCTTTTACTCTAATTCCTCAATAATTCGATTCGCGATTTCATAGCTGCTCTCTTTTTAGTTGCAGACGTGAAGTGTGCAGTGAGCTAGATGAGGTGCGTCATATTAGGGAACTTATTCTAATAATATCTTGCACGAATATTGCCAAGAGATTCCTCGGTACAAGTCTCGGACTCTGCACCTTTGGTCAAATAATTCCAACTTAAAATTTAGATGCGAAACTTGGGGAATCCTAACAGAATTTATTCACACTGGGACACATTCGTGACTTACGCAAAATAGAATTACTTCACATTTCTAATGGAGAATTGGCAGCTACAACTCGTCAGAGAACATTTTGGAATGGAAGTTCCATTCGATTTATTTTGGTTGTGATTAAAACCGTTGATATCGGGAATGTTTCCTCTACCATTTATCCTGAAGGATGCTAATTTATCTCATCACCTACAGCCAAAACTCATTCCATTATATATCTTATAACCACATATATTTTATCATTTTGTTTATAATTTACCAACCACCATCAAGTTATCGCAAGTGACGAAGAGAGACTCGCGCTTCTGGATGGAGATTGTGAACTCAGGTTTCTGGAGTCAAAGACCACATCGATGCTAGAAGGCCACACGAAATTAATTTCAGTGAGTGTTCTTGTCAGCTTAGAATAATGGTGTTTCGGGAGAACGACAACTATTGTCGCAAGACTGTTTGATGTGCGTGCGGAGACCGGCAAAGTTTAAGCGAGGAATAACATATCACTTGTGTACTTTGCACCACAAAGGACCGTTTGATGCTCTTGGTGTGCAGGCATTGTTCGTCATAAGATAGAGAGATGTTGACAAGTCGTCGTGCAAGGTTCGCTATAAGACGGAGAGGTCCAGGGATCCTCACATTGTTCCAGGACTTGGACCACTTCTGGACGTGAGCAGAAGCACTAAAAACAAATCCAGGGAAAAACTTCCTCCAATTGGTATTCGGAGAAGCTTCAGGCAAGGTTGCTCCTCCTCCCGAAAGCTTCCTGCCAACTCAGGTTCCCGCAAAAATAGACGCGAAAATTGCAGCCTCATCACATTGATGAGAGGGGAAGCAGTTTGCCACATCAAAGCCTTTATCAACGCGTCGGCGCCCACGCTCGCATGTCCCTCGTGAGAGTACGCAGCTTTCTTCATGAATTTCCACGCTCTAATTCTCCCGATGTTTCATTTCATTAACTTCATTAGAAGCTCGTCACGTAGGAGGATTCAATGGGGAATTATCCTCCTCGGTGGTTCTTCATCATTGAGGTAATTAGCAATTCGAGGCTAAACAGCCAAATGGACTTCATCATGCCTGCAAATTAAGTCACTTCCCTAATTGATGCAGGGCTAAATTTTCCAGCTCAACCGCTTATTAATACTTAATTGGGGCGTGCATTTTCCGAATTGTTGTTGCAGTGAAATTCAAGCGATGAACGTCGGAGATGAACGTTGCGGTCGCTCTGAAGGGGGAAACGGGAAGGGAATCGCCATACGCCGGCGTCTTACAAGGAGGACACTTAGCTGGGAGGTGCTGCGTGAGAAGGAGATGCTGAACTGAGAACAGCATGGCCAGGAGAGGCCTGGCTGAGAATAGCCTAGCTTGGAGAGGCGTGATAAAGGCCTGGCTAAGAGAGGCCTGGCTGGGAATGGCCTAGCTAGGAGAGGCCTGATAGAGGTCTGGATGGCAGAGGCCTGGCTAGGAGAGGCGTAACTTGGAGATCCGTTGCAGAGAGAAGGCTAGCTGGGAGACGCCTAGCTTGAAGAAGCCTGTCTGGGAGAGGCCTCGCTTAGAGTGGTCTGGCTGGGAAATTCCTAGCTGGGAGAAGCGTGACGGGAAGAAACCTGGTTAGGTGAGCTCTAGGTAAAACAGGTTTGGCTGCATGATCCATGGCTGGGAAATACTCGGCAGAGAAAGGCCTGCCTGGGAAAGGCAAAGTAAATCTTGTCAGCCGCTGCTTTGATAAATATCGTCAGTTACTGCTATGGAATATGTACATCGTCAGTTGTTGCCATGATAAATACTGTTAACCGTTGTCATGGCAAATATCGTCAGTTGTTGCCATGATAAATACTGTCAACCGTTGCCGTGGTACAGTATATACTGTCAGCCATTATACCGTGGCAATTATTACTATAAGCTCTTGTCAAAATAGCGATGCAGAGAACATCATCTTGTCACCTTGTGATGAATTGCCTTTATGTCCCAAACAAAATTTGAACGACCGCTGCTGTATTGGTTCTCAGAATATTCACGCTCTGTTCGGAATTAGTTTTACACTGAATGGAAATCAAGTGAATAACAAACTCACCCTACATTTCGAACTACAATGCAAGTTGAATTAGAAAGCTCTATAATATACGTTTTATTTAATATCAACTCTATTGCGGTTGCGGTGCTTATGAATGTGTATTTTTTATATCATAAAGTCATAGTGTCATTTCTGCCTACGCATGGAATCGCCGTCAGAATGAATACCAACCAGGACATTTATTGTGCCCCGGGATTCATAACAAGTTTGGTCCGTCAAGCCGAACAACACAGCTGCCGTATAAAAAAGAACAATTCGGCATGGACTGGACACGGTTTCATTACGTTCGAGACCAGAGCGGTTGTTTTGAGCTAGAGGCTTTGTTAGCAATCGGAGTCATATCGATCGGATTCAGCTCTCATTTGGTCAACCGCCATCATTTATTGATTAGTAGTTATTAGCTTCGATTATTGATTATTGTTTATTGGTTTTGAGTTTTTAGTTGATTTTGAGTTATTAGCTGATTTTGAGTTATTAGTTGATTTTGAGTTTTTAGTTTCGATTATCCATGATTGCTTACTGATTTTTAATTATTAGTTGATTAGAAGTTATTGGTTTCAATTTTTGATTATTGTTAATTGGATTTAAGTTATTAGTTGATTTCGAGTTATTGGTTTCGAAATTATCGATTATTGTTAATTGATTTTGAGTTATTAGTTGATTAGGAGTTATTGGTTTCGATTGTTGATTATTGTTTATTGGTTTTGAGTTATTAGTTGATTAAGAGTTTTTGGTTCCGATTATTGATTATTGCTTATTGGTTTTGAGTTATTAGTTGACTTTGGGTTATTAGTTGATTTTGAGTTATCTTCTTCAAGCTCTAAAGTATCTTTTGGCGAGTCCAAGCACGCGGGCACTACACCGAAAAGTGTCGTGTGCTTGTGTTAGAAATATGCGAATCATCAAAAATTTCATGAAGCACAAACAAGCGTCGAGCTTCGTTTTTTTGTTAGACGTTAACGTAAGAGTGCCTCCATCATTGGTGAGCTGCTGAATGGTGTTAATCTCCTCATATTCACGTAATTTATGATTTCATTCGTTGTTTTGATAGTTTTGATGGGTGAAGGACGAATTGCAGAATACACTGCTCTTAGATTTTGGGAAAAGATGCTGCATTATTTATTGGGTACAGCGTTAAAGTGTGTCTGAAATTTTAGAAGTATTCACAGTAGTTTTCGACGTCATGTAAAATGGTAAGCAAAACTAAACGAAATTATAATCTTCCCTAGTATAAACAGCTGCCGCAATTGTGTAAGCAGGCATGGACACCTGATTTAATGGAAGTTCTCACGATGAAAAGCAACGTTAGTAAAAGTAATGTAATCCCTGGAGCGAGTGCGTTCCGCTTTATATCAGAAGAGGCGCTTAACTTAGAGCTCTTGCAATTAAAGAAAACTCAAAACTTTTGAAGTACTTCAAACACCACATAGATGGTTCTTTTAAATTGCTGTCTTTTCGTTTAATGGAAAGAATATTTTCGTAGAACTATTCTATCACTCTCTAGCGAAGGCTTCTAATGAAGTTTATTCTGAGTTAGTTTCAACTTACTGCAATAGTACTCAAAAAAATAATATAACAATTAATTTGAACTCTCGTTGAATCACAACAGTTATATCTTGAGCTGAAGAAAGCTTCTCTTTAAAAAATAATGTTTTTCCGACACTAATCAGTCTCGATAAATCTTTATTCGATCACGTTTCTTTTTTTACGGCCTTTGGTAGCAGAGCCTATTTTTTGCAGAGAAGTTACGAGTATTATTTCACTTGCAACATACTTTCTTTAATATTGTTGGCCACGGATGTAATTTTTGGTGTCAGCCGATACATTTCTCATCAAAGTTGTTAATCTTGATTTCCAAAAGAAATCTCATCAATCGTTTTGGTGATCTCAGCTTCTCCATGAGCACACAATGCTACGTTTTGAAGCAGATGGTGCGAATGATGGTGATGATGGTGATGATGATGGTGATGATGATGATGATGATAATGATGATGATAATGATGATGGTGATGAAGATGATGATGATGATGGTGATGATGATGATGGGGATGATGATGGTGATGGTGATGATGGTGATGATGATAATGATGATGATGGTGGTGATGGTGATGATGATGATGATGATGATAATGATGATGATGATAATGATGATGATTATGGTGATGATGATGATGATGATGATGGTGATGGTGATGGTGATGATGATGATGATGATGATGATGATGATGATTATGACGATGATGATGACGATGATGATGATAAAAGTAAGAAAATTACTAGGACCGCTAGGACCGCTGCATCACAGAATAACAACACTGATTAAAAGCATGAGGTTGCAAACATGAATTACATTCAACATTAATCAGAACGAAACCTCAAAGTAATAGTCATTACACTGAACAGCAAATGTTGTCCGAAAATATGTGTTATAAAAAATTTCTGAACATTGTACGAGAATTTCAATTTTGATAGTAACTCATCTTCTTTTGATTTTATGTCAATAATTCTAAACAAATTCTCACATCCCTCAAAATAATGAAAAAAATCTCTAATATCGTTTAATGGTATTCGCAAAAATATCAATCAACCATCAATCAACCATCAAAAACGGAGCAGTAGCTCACTTTTTGTACAGTTGTAGATTTATTTTCGTGAATTTCAGCAGGGGATGGAAATACTGTTCGGTGTTTGAGCGTTCAAATCTTTGCGATGTACTCTGAACTCTACAGCACCAGTCAAACGCAATTAACTTTTACTTAACTTTGTTGATGATTAACTTTTCAAGCTAATCAATTTTTTATTCCAACACGACCTACTATTTTCACTTTAATTTGAGTCGTTTTTTCTCGTTATTGTCAGATATTACTCTCGTGCTATGTTAGTCTAAAATTAGCCTTTCAGTGATTTGCCTTTAACTTTTTTTAGCTTCATCCTCAATGTTTTAGGAACAATAATCTTCAGGTCGAATTTGCTTCTACATGATAATGCTTCCTCATCACACGATGTGAACCTTCCAATCGATCGTAAAACCCTGGGAAATTGAATTCAAAAGACCAAGAAAATCCATAAGTTCCTTGAAAAATTTTCACAAACGTTTCAATGGAAAATGTCATATCATCATTGGCTAATTCGCTGTACTGTACACAAGTAAACACTTGAAGTCTGATTGGAATGCACAGAACAACCAAGGGCAAAGAGAGTCTTCAAAATTTCTTCACTGCAGATAATATCTTAGAAGGTAGATGAAATGCAATCGAAATGGATCTCCATCTTGACAAAATGATCTCGAAACACTTTTAAATGAATAATTTGGGTGTGTGTTGTTGCATAATCATGCTTGTTTTTTACTCCATTAGATCACCAGCTTTTTATTGATCGAATTTTCATGGATGAGGATCTTCGACGCAGGTCTTTTCTCTGTCTATAATTTTTGCTAATAACAAACTGATGGAATAATCCACAAGTCTGATGCCATCTCGAGCGACTTCATGCTCGGCTTTTGGATAAAAGTATCGTTTAAATTGACTAATGATTATCATTCCATTAATCTTAACGACTTATCTTTAACCTACTATTCAAGACGCACGTAATTAATTATTCTTTCAATCACTATTTGAATGACATGGGAACTAAAGCGCATCACTGACGGTATTTTGAGTATCTAGGACGCATGCTTAAAACTAAAGCAAGCGTTCTGATACTTTGTTTAAATTTCAAGTGAACGCCAATTTGAGAGACAGATGAGACGGTCGCAGGTTAGGTTACGTTCCTTGTTGAGGACATCAAAGACGAGACACTGACCTAATTTCTGCTGGAAACTAGGTCATCGTCTTGGTTTTGAAGCTTACGCTAATTTTTGCATTAATTAGCCTCTTTGAAGAGCGTCTTCAAGAGATTGAGGCTGATGATTCTGCGCCGTTGGAAGCAAGAAGATAGAATTTACAGTATTCATGTCATCCACAAATGTTTTGTTTACGTCTCTACCATTCAGTAGAACTTAAATGGGACGTTTGTCTCCTGAGAGTAATGTGCGCAATCATCTTCTGATGTCGGTGGCTGTCTCGACTTTGCCTAATGTGAAAGCCGCCTTCTTGTTAAGGTTTCTGTTACTAAATTTGCCTTTTATTTTAGTTATTTTAAGTTACATTTTTTGAAAGTGTTATACGATTTTTTAGCAACGCTTGTGAATTTTTCAGAATTGTACCAATTTTTTTCCTTTTGAATAATTTTTATCTAATGGCACACATTCCTGAGTATACAAATTTAATTTCTTTGTACGTAGCTTACAAAAATTTGACATCCAGTCCTGGAAAATCTATAAATAAAATAATCAGATTTTATGATATTATTTTATTTTTTAAGTCCTATGTTGATTTTTAGAACGCATGGAGCAAGAGAAAACTGAAAATGAAAAAGAAATCGCTCCGAAGTGGGAGCAATTTTTTAAGTGAATTTGATAGACAGAAAATTCTAAGCGAATTCAAAAAGACACTCAAAGGAATAATTTTAGTGAATCCAAAAAGATACTCAATTAAATATTTCAAATGAATTCAAAAGGATACTCAGTGACATATTCTAAGCAAGTTCAAAAGGACATTTGAGAAACATTCTTAGAAAATTCAGCAGAAAAATTAAGGAACATTCATAAACAAGTTTAAAAGAATAATTAAAGGATTTTCTAAGCACATTGAAAAAAATTCCCAATAGAATATTCTAAACGAATTCAAAGGATGCTCTACTGAACAATGTGAGCAAATTCAAAAAGAATTTTCGAAATTTGTTCAAAAGGGTCTGGGACCTCTGTACTAACTATTGTTCGATAAAAATGAGCAGATTTAAAAACTCATTACTATGTAAACTATTTGTGCTAGAAATTTGAAATAGGTTTCATTAAAAAGAACAAGATTTAAAGTATTAAATTTTAAAGAATTTGAAATTTACCATTAGGTTATTGTGAATGCCTGATAAGATCATTTATGTTATATTTAATAATAGATATTCATAATTTTAACATATAAAAAAAAAATTTATTTCATATTCTTATATTATATTAAAGTAATTTGTTTTAAATTCTGATATATGCATAAATTTCTAACTGAGTAACGAGGTGAGGTTGCCAATGAGTTGCGTCAGTTAACCAATCTACATCATCGGAGAGCGTATCGTCCTTTCATAGTCCAGGACTGTCGTGGTTCAAAGACTTTCAAATCTATTTCTGGCTGTAGAGTATAGGCATCATCTAACATCGCAAAATTGAAAAATTAGGTTCGAGAAGTGATTGCGTCAATTGATGCTAATACATTGCAGAATCTGACGGCAAATTTTGTTGTTCGTACTGATAAGTGTATTGAGCCTGGTGGTGGTTGTGTAGAATAGTAAATTTTTAATAAAAATGAAACTTTAAATTGTGCTGTTTTCAATTTCAATCTTCTAACACTAATATTTTTCAAGCTACATCAATTATAATTCTGCTACTTTTTGGCGTAGCTCTTGTACGAGGTACATTGCAACTGACATGCCATCATACCAAGAAGGTGCATAACAACAAGGTATAGCGTGTATAAATGTATAGCGTGTGATTGAAGTGCAAGTGTGTGCAGTGTATGTGTTGGTAATGTACGTGAATGGAGTGTGTGTGTGCATGTAGTAAAGTACACAAAGTACACAGTGCCTTGAAAGGTTAGTATGCCACTCATGCCACTCAGTGCAGATTACATGAAGTTCACAAGCTCCGTCGAGACCAACTTACAGTATATATTACTCACAGGGTGCGACATTCAAACCTGAATTTTAGGCTTCCACAGCCTTCTCGAAAATTCAGGATTGACTGCCGCAACCCTGTATAAATTACTTGGCTCAATTTCACACTTGATCTCCAGAAGACCTCCCGTGAGCATCGTCTGCCATTTTGCCTGTGATGCACGACCTCTGTACGCACGTGCCTTGCAAATTGCGTTTTGTTTATGAAGAAAAATTTGCTGGACTCCTAGAAAAAATTTCATCTCGTTAATTCCGTTTTGCACCTTGAGCGTAAGTTCACAAATTGGTGGCAAGGTTTCATTGTATTTTGATGCGTTCTTTCATATTTCTGACATGAGACAACTGAAGCGAGTTTTGCTCTGGCGATTAGAGTAAAATTCATTGATCCACCTGTAGTAGCTCCGCCACTTGTTCAGAGTTGCGAAGTGTTGTTGATTTTACTTCGTTCTCATGAATTATGCTCATTGCAACACAGAATATTGAGTTCCATGTATTATTTCAAAATGAAATTCCGAAACAACTTTATTTTTAAGTTGGAAAAACATCATACTACCTTGCCTTGCTAAGTCATTTAAGGTTAAAAAATTCTTCAATGAAGTTTAAATAAGCCGCACGTATTTTAAATTTATTTTGCTGTTCGAAATCGAATTTCTCATACTTTGGAGCAACATCGTGCCCTAGTTTCTTCCATGCTCATTCTGCCGCTAGCGTTGTCTAAGTTGAGTTGCTTTCAGAAAGTTCGCTGAGAGCCTGACGCCAAAACTTGCGATTGTGATCAGGCTGGGAGGCGTACGTTGTACTCACCCGATGCCTTGACCTCCGCACATAAAGACACTTTTCAGTTTCAAGAGACAGACAGCTAACAAGTTTTTCCAACTTTTGAACAGGGCGATACTGTGGAGATCGGAAGCATTTCTTATTCGATGTCTTCTTCGAGGCATCGCTGTTTTTAGCTTTAATCATTAGTTTCACAGCGCAAATTTTGACGTCATGCAAGTGGGTCAGTCGTCTCAACTTATGAAGAAAACTTACAACGCGTTGAAATGACGCATATCTGCTACTATGACGCTTCAGTAAATCTTTGAGGCCAGTGATTTTCACAAGGTTGATCAATTTATCATTTTAATGAAAATGCCGCAACGGAATTATACGAAATGCTTTCGCATTTCGTAAAATCAGATATTGTCCGAACCATCGTAAACCTGCTGCTGCTTCTCATCTCGCATAATATTTTCGAAAGCATAAAAATATAATTACTGGCTGTGTAATTACTCCCTCCCGCTCACCTTTCCTTCAGGATCGTGATTCCACGCCCGGGAGATCTCAGGACAATTACCAATGGGACGAGAACAAACACCCTTTTCCTGGAACTCAAGAATATCTTATAACTGGAGCTTTGAGAAACAGGTAACGGTTGATTTAGCTTTTGACCGAAGAATACTCGTGAAATTGATGTTATCAGGCTCATGAAAAGATAATTCCCTGAAATTTTGAAGATAATTTCTAATCCTTTGCAGGATCCATGAGACTGACTTAAGATTATATTCTCAGCCCAACTATGGGAGCTTTCTTGCAGCTATTCAAATCATGTACTTTTATTAGAAACATCATGTAAATTAACCTATAAGGATGAACCAGAAAAACCGTCTTTATTATTTCGATACGCATTTCGAAGAATATCAAATTCAAGACGTAACTTCAATTCCTGAGATACAACTGGCCACAATTGCACGGAGACAAGCCCGTTGATGCGTACCAATTGAACCAGGCAGCTCCGCTCGTTGTGCACACTCGTTTGTTGAGCGCAACAGCCCATCAGCTGGTCTCCAGTGAGCCATTTCGCAGCTCGTGTCCTATTGGGACGCACATCAGGCACGAGGCACGTAAAACTAGCCTAAGTGATGCACGGTTTTCATTTTTTAGACGGCGAATTTAGGTGCAGGCAGATTGTCCGGCGCTGATGGCTTCAATGCGGCTGGACGTGAGGTCTCCGATATTTCCTGCTGCAGCGAGGCTTTCTGAGGAGTTGCTTTCTGCATCCCAGCTCTGTGTGGCGGTGGTGACCGTCTACGTTGGTGCTAATCGAGATAAATTTGTGAACTTATGGAAATACTGTACATATATAAGTAAGTTCACAAATTATAAGTTGGATTTGGGGACAAGTATTTCATGAATTTCAAAATTTATCAAGCTCATTTTTTCGCATCGCACGCTGTACAGCACGCTATGATAGGTCTTTGGTTACGGCATGTGTTTTGTATTTATTTATCGCGTGGGTTTCGGTAGCGATTGATTAATTGATTTCGTACTCAAAATTTGTCAACCATTTGATTTTCCGTATAGGTGTGAAGGCGATGGCTTCCAGTAGCGAGGGTTTATTTTAATTTTTCCCACAGCTCGCTGCGAAGTCCTAAAAAGTGGTTTAGATTCGTCTTCTGTTTGCCTGTGTGGGTTTTGGCTCCGTGACCATTTGGTAACTGTTTCAACTTCCAGAACGAGAATTTAAAAAACATGATCATTTTGAATATTTTCAGGTTTCTGCAGTGAGGAAGTCTATTCATCGTCATCATTTATTTTACGATGTTCAATTAAAATGCTCGAGTATTGTGATCGCGTACAGTTTAGAACTTAATCATGAAGTTTTTGTGTGTTTTTTTGCTTGCTTGTATTTGCAGCACACGAAGGCTTAACTGCCTCATAGATAGGAATAGAAATTGAGACATCACAAATCTTCTCAGCTTCAGTTTAGATTTTTTCCATCACGTACGTAAGAAATTGTACAGGAGGGTGGACAAGGGGCAACACATCGAGATTTCAACGAAATTCATTTTGATGTGCGTCTGAATAAGCTAAAGTAGGATATTTTTCATTGTTTTTTTAATACGTTGTTATTCCCCTTGTAACAGAATTGTGTTTTTTTTATTAATACGCGAAGTTTTCCTATTGATACGCTAAGTTTCCTTATTGAAACGCTAAGTTTCCTTATTGATACTCTAAATTTTATTATTGAAACGCTAAGTTTTCTTACTGATACGCTAAGTTTCGTTATTGACACGAAAAGTTTCTACATTAAAATGCTAAGTTTTCTTATTGACACGATGAGTTTCTTTAATGAGACGTTAAGTTTCCTTATTAATACACTAGGCTTATTTATTGATACGCTAAGTTTCCTTATTAATACACTAGGCTTATTTATTGATACGCTAAGTTTCCTTATTAATACACTAGGCTTATTTATTGATACGTTAAGTTTCCTAATTGATACACTAGGCTTATTTATTGATACGTTAAGTTTCCTTATTAATACACTAGGCTTATTTATTGATACGTTAAGTTTCCTTATTAATACACTAGGCTTGTTTATTGATACGCTAAGTTTCCTTATTAATACACTAGGCTTATTTATTGATACGCTAAGTTTCCTTATTAATACACTAGGCTTATTTATTGATACGTTAAGTTTCCTTATTAATACACTAGGCTTATTTATTGATACGTTAAGTTTCCTTATTAATACACTAGGCTTGTTTATTGATACGTTAAGTTTCCTTATTAATACACTAGGCTTGTTTATTGATACGCTATGTTTTCTTACTGACACGCTAAGCGGTTCACCTTTATTAAGTGACGGCTGCGCTAAAGCTACGACCACCGACAATCTAATTTTTTCAAAAATTTCGTTGAATGGACATTTTCTGTCAGATGAACTTCTATAACTATTACGCTTAAAAAGTTACTATTTTAACAAACCATTGACGTAGTACCAAGATTAACTCAGCAAATGTAAGTGGACAGGAGTCCGATAATTCAATAATATTGACAAATTTTACTCTAATGATCGTCAGCGAAGCATAGCTTTGAATATCCCAAAGCTTATATAGAAATGATTTTATGCTAAATTTCTGATTATTTCCCCTATTTCATCCACCCCTTCTGCTCGATCACAAGAACAAATATCGCTTACTGCATCGCTTAGTTTTCCTTCTGCACAAATTGGCAAAAGGGTGACGTGCGAATTGAAAGCCTCTCTTACTCTGCCTCACTGCAAGCATTGTTGATGGAACTCGGGCACAACTACATTTGTAAAATGATGATTTTCGCATCACCTGAATTTGGAATAAACTGTTTTTCTTTCCTTTTGATTGCGTATCGTTAACACCATTTTACGAGTTTTAGGTTTCTTATGTGCTACATAGCTTTTTGCAACGAGACTTCGTAAACTGTAGTCAATTACTGCGTGTTTTTTAAAAGAAATCCCGCGTTCTTCTCCTCCCTAGTTGTACATTTTACGATAAAGAGATCCTTGTTTCGCGGTAAGATTTTAATTATTGTCGTTTTATACATTGCAGTTCCTAATATTATAATGCATCCGAATTTTTTTGGTGCTTTATTTGATCGAAATTCAGGAACCGAGAAACTTTCAAAACCTCTTCACGTCGTCTCTTCCTACATCTTATTTTGGTTCATTTTTGTAGCTTACTCTATGAAGTAACGTTTGAGCGTTTTCTTTACGTTCATTTTACCATTGTAGTGTCTTGCATTGTAATTTGTTTGTTTGCTGCTTGTAAAATGAGACAAATTTATACGAACGATAAGCAAACAAACGAGAACGGATATCAGGTAAGCTACGCGGACAAAATTCAGACAAGACAATAAATTAGATACGAAAATGAAAGAAAGTGAAAAAAGACAATGAATTAACTACGAAAAAAAAAAATAGCTTGAAAATAATAAAGCTACGCAGACAAAATGAAGCACGATATTAAATAAGCTACGCAGACAAAATGAAGCACATTAAATAAGCTACGCTCATCACACCAGCCGGTTAATCTCGCGCAATTTGCAGACGAGGTCGTAAAAGTAATCGTAAATTCGTGGACGTCAGTGAGAGGAGCAGCTGCTCAATCATGGGTCCTTATTACTTCTCGAAGACGAAAAGATTTCTGTTATATTTTTTGCCTTCATTTTCAGCTCGGTCATACAACTGTCGAATTTTCCTTGAGCTTTGCGCTTTTGGTTTATTGTATGGCTATCCCATTGTTTAATTTCGTGTTTGACGACCGTCGTTTAGGTGACCCATATTCCTTGAGCTCATCCTCAATGAGGTAAGATTAAGATAGTCTATATCTTCCTCTAAATAGGTCCAACGCTGCCCCGACATTTCTGGTATTCACCATAATTTTGATGCGTCAATATGTCTGATCTGGCATAAGCGTTGCAGAAACAGCGGTCTGAACAAACGGACTTGATGCGTTTTAAATCGTAGGTTCACTAAACATTTAAAAGCGATGAAAATGCTAAAAAAATGAGTCATTGTGTTTAATGAAAGCAAAAAAAAAAAAACGAAATCGTTGGGGGTCCAACTCCATTTTCAGTTCTATAAAATATAAAGTATGATAAATACTACACAGGAATATATTCACGGTCGAAAATAAATTCTTGATTTAAAATCAAAAGAAAAAAGAAACAAAGAGAAAAAACAGAAAACAAAGCAAATTGTGCATTTACTCTCAGAAGGGAATAATATAGCGTGTTGTTCAAAATTTGTTTAATTTATTTCTAAAAAATAATATGTTAATATTAATATATTTTAAATACAATATTTGTATTTCAATAATTTAATTGACAATAATTTCTAAATTCTAAACGAATTACTAAGTAGAGTGAAAAGTTTTATAATGCTGCTCGTCGAAGAAGGTCAACTCTGTGACTGTAACAACAGAACCTTTTCTACGAAACCAACTTATAAATTTCTCGCGTAATGATAGGAGAGTCTTCACGAAATAGTCCGAGTACTTCCCGTGTTAAAACAAAAAAGGAAATCACTCAACACTTTTCATTGAACCAAAGTCAATGTTTAAAATTGTATTCCTCTTCCAATTTATAAAACGCAACGTTTCGATGTAACCATCATCATCTTCAAGCTAAAAACAGAGTAAAAATTTTTTGATAGAGTCACACTGATAAAAATGTAAATAAATTGTTCAAGCAAAAACAGACCAAGTAAAAACCCAGAAAATCACATTGTACGACGAATAGAGAGGATCAATTTTGGTACTCTAGGAATATTGATCACGAGCAGACTGGTTAAATCGGACAACGGTTACATGTTCAGGGCACCGGAGACAGGCGAAATATACGATCGAGCGCATGTTTCAAACCTCTGAGCTGCAGTCGTACTGAATAGTTTTAGAGCAAAGAAATCATCAGTATTTCTGTGGAGGGCAGGTCTAAGATTGTAAATATGTAATTATTCCATTATTTGAAACGTTTTTTTTCAGCAACGTGATATAAAAATTTTGTATTTGGATAAAGATCTTCATTTGAGGGCTTAAAACTATGATCAGCCCGTAATGATGAAAAATAAAGCCATGATTTATAAATAAAATTTTTTATCATCTGATAACCTATGGGGAGAGAACGTAAAAAGCAAACTCATTATAAAGGAAGACAACCTACCGTTTTCCTACCCACTATTTTCGTTTCCCCTTTTCATCCGAGGAGCTACTTTCTCCGGCAAATGTACCACATTTGGGGTTGCGAGAATTATACCAACGTCTTTCTGGTGCAAAGTGAGCGTCACGGAGAAATGGTGAGATTGGGAGAGAAGTGTGTGGGCTGGTAGTGTCGATGTTGATTATTTGCCGGCGAGCTTCATAGCTGCAAGTGGGTCAAACTGAACCGTCCCTCCAAAAACCCTACTTTGACTTTGGACCGTCGCATTATTCGTTAAAAATTTTGACCCCTCTCAATTTCATCTTGTGTGTTTACTCTCGATTCGCTTTAAAATGAATCGCACAAATCGTTTCCTAGTAGTCCTCCACTTCTGTTCAAAGTCATTCGTAGGTCAATCTTTTGGTGGTTGGGGAAATTCATTTTAGTTGGATAATAATTACAATAGTAATAATGGTAATTAATAATAATTACATTAATTTTTTCACGATCACCTCCATTCACACGCTTATGGAGCAGATTTGTGTGCAGGAATTTGCGTGGTCCCACTCGTTTTTAACTCATACTCGTGCTAGATTTTCAGTTGGTTTACGAGCGAGTACATACAAGTAGTAATTTTCCGAAGGTTATCAAATGACGCGTGTGATCGATCAGCATCAGAGAGCGTAATTCCACAGACTAAAATTTGGTGTCCAGTTTTTCTGGTTTACGATGACAGATTTCAGAAATGTATTTATGTTATCGAAAGCGTTATCGATTGTGCTATTGCCTTGTATATCACTACAATGTCTATTTATGTCAATATTAAGTTAGAAATTTTTTAAAACTTTCAATTTCCGTAGTCCACAAAATCTTTGATGAAAGTCTCGCTTAAAACTTAGAAGCATTTTTACACAGCTCTGAAACAACATGCTCATGATAAGTCAATGAATTTTTAGGTCGTTTCTCACACTTGTATGATGTTATGTCAATACGAAAACCTCATTTTTCCGACCGTTATGAATCTATATACTGCTTCTAACATACTTTTAAAAATTCGATTTATAAGTTAACTGAAGGAAATATTAATGAGAAAACAGTCTTTTTGAACATACTTTAGGAAAAAGTGGTATCTACATCAATCAAAGTTCACTTAGCTTTGGATTTTAGTACGCTTGTTTAAATTCTGATCCCGTAGTAATCGGACATCGCATGAAAACTAAAATTGGCAACGCAACACAAAAGCATGTCAGCATAGGAACTCTACACACAAACCGCTCACTTAAACTAGGGTTGCAAGATGAAATTTTCAAATTTTGCATTTTTATCAATCCAATTTAGCTTTCATGACCGTTCATCTTATACAGCTCTGCATCGTTTCAAGATGTTAAATAGCAGAATCGATTGTAACCACTCAAAATCCGGCATCCTAGTGTGATTTCCAGACACTCAGAGATCTTTATGACCAAATATATTTGAGAAAGTGTAATTTAATAATTTTCGGCAGACTATACTGTACCTGATTAGCCTTCCATAAAAAAACACACCCACACCCACACAGAGCTCTCTGTTGTCACTCTCTGCATTGTCTCGTCAAAAAAGACCTCTCTTCAGGGGTCATTAGTTCACCTTCCCAATTAACTAACGAGTTTCGGTAACAGTAACTTAAGGGGCTTGTGTCTGTATGTTTTTCTCAGAGAAAAGGCTTAGAAATATTTGATGTGTCCTTGTCTCGTTGTATTTGCTGACGAACGCAGAATCTGGTGTTACAGTAATTAGTTCTTCTTACGGTTATTTTTCAGCTAAATTTTTGTTTTGGTGAAGAACTTATGAAACAATGATTTTTTGAATTCGGTAGTAATATAGAATACTTCATTGGGATATGTGCAGTCTTCTAGCGCTTTTAAATAACGATGTAGATTGATTTGTAATCTTTATCAGTTGCGTGAACATGTTGTCTAATTCTCCTTAGCTTTGATTTAATTAAGCTCTCAGAGTCTAGATTTTTTATCGATAAAACTTTCATTACAATTGCTGTTCATATACAGGCACTGAAATCAGGTTTTAACCATCATAATTAAGAAGAAGCTGCTGAACCCGGACCTTCTGCAAGGACCTTCAAAGAACTCATTAGGGTACACAATAGACAAGAAGTAAGATAACAGAATTGCTTGGAAGGGAATTTTTAAATCTACCTTAACGAATTACAGCCAGATTTCATAATAACTTTAAACATCGTTTTTGAAAAAATTTAAATTTCAACAGCCTTAATAATTTGTAAAAATCAACGTGACTGACATGCATACATCAGATCTTCGAATTCGTCTTTCGACTTTACATTAATCGACAGAAAAACTCACCTTTCAGATTAAATATTAGGCATCTTGATTTAAGGACTTTAGGTCACAGTTTTAACCTTTCAGGTTAAATTTTAAGCATCTTGATTTTAGGAATTTATGCCAAAGTTTTATTGTGATGGACTGATTAAGGGGGTTGATCTTAGGAAACCGAGTCCTCAAAAAATCTACGCACAGTTTTCGTTTTTTGTTTCTTGCAGGCAAATCCTTTTATCGTTAGGCATGGCTGAAACATACTGTTTTTTCAGAGAGAAATCCATTTTTTAAATTCTTCCATGACCTAGAAGCTAGTCCTAAAATTAAACTCACATATGCAAATTTATATGTTACAAGAGTACTTACAGTTATTTAGACTTGTAAACATGCATGGAATTATTTAAATTTTATGTGCGTATGTGCAAAAAATTACAACGATATCATAACTTTATTTATGAAATTTTAGACGATAATTTTTTCGATGGCGATGTAAGTAATATCGAGATGCTATAGAGAAAAACGAAAAAAGGAAGAATTTGTGTGGCAATTTGGAGTGACATTGTGTTACACGGGAGACCTATATATTTATTGAGAACATGTTTATGCAAGACATGTCGAGCGCAAATTATGGCTACGTCACACATATTGAACCTATATATTATGGCTACGCAAAACAAATTGAGCGTACATTATGGCTACGTCACACATATTGAACTTATATATTATGGCTACGCAAAACAAATTGAGCGTACATTATGGCTACGCAGGATATATTGAGCGTACATATGGCTACGCAGGATATGTTGAGCGTACATTATGGCTACGCAGGATATATTGAGCGTGCATTATGGCTACG
>JACJUY010001751.1:34545-49269 GCA_014220935.1 Platorchestia sp. MABIK
TGAAACTGGTGATCAGGTGAGGGTGGCAGTGTAGACAACGGCTGAAACAGGCGATCATTTGTGGGTGGCAGCGTAGACAACGGTTGGAACAGGCAATCAGTTGGGGGTGGCAGTGTAGACAACGGCTGGAACAGGGAATCAGTCGTGGGTGGCAGTGTAGACAACGGCCGAAAATTGCCAGTTTGCAGCCAGTTTCCAAACCCGAGACGCAAAATTGCAGTCACAGGAAAAATCGTCGCAACGATGCGATGGAAGTCACTGAGTAGCGACGGCGTGCCAAGTCTCTCAGGATCCACGTCAGGCAAACCGATAGGAAAATTTTTTTCTGCAAACGTTTGTTGTTTAATTCAAGCTCAAGACGACAATTTTTTGCTGTAGGGTTTGGGCCATTTAACGAGCTTTGATTTTAACGTAAGTAAGCTTTTGGGGTTGTTCCCTACCGATTTGCAGTGCCATCGAAGACTTTTGAGTTTCTCTTTTCCTGCCAAAAACTTTTTTGTTGTGTATTAAAAAGTCTTCGTATGAAATAACTTCATTACAGCACCCACGTGAGGTACAAGGAATTGTGCTTGTTTAAGTATTAGAGTTCTGAATAATTAAAATAATGGAAGTAATTTTTGCGTAACTGGAGAAAACGTGTCAATTTTTCAGCAATTTCTGTGTAATAATACAATTCATTTGCAAACGTGTCTCATTTCATCGTATCAACACTAGGAAATTTAATCGTATCAACATTACAGAAGAACTGAATCATTCAGGTAGACTTTACGAAGTTAATTCTCGGTGACTCGCAAAATTCTCTGAACAGTTCAAAATCAAAAACACTTCGATGCTCCCAGTTTCATCGGCACACACACACAATCAATGCACCAATGATTTCAAATCAAATTTTTCACAAATTTTCTTAATTGGAGAAGAAACCAACAAGTTCACAAATGGTTTGAATGTAAGGCTATGGGGGCTTTGTATTCCATTTATTCGCTCCAAAAATGTACTCCAACTTGGATATTTTCCCGGAAAATATTGCGTGCAGCTCAAATTTCCACCGTGACAATTAGTAACTTTAATTAATTTCATGCATTAAATCAACTCCCTAGCAGTTTAGTTTTATTGTTTTTAAATCTTTTTTGTACCGTTTATTAAACTTAAACAATTTATTTACGACAAACGATACAGCAGTAGATTGTTTCTTAAGTCTAGTACAATTGACATATTTGAGTTTATTCAAAGTGTTCTTGGTAAGTAATTTAGGAGTGGTGTCTTCGAGGTTCCAAATAAGTGATGTATTCTTTGCATCCAAGAAATTGCTGGAAAAACTCAATACAATGTTCAGTTTTAACGACCGAGATGCTCCTAGCAATACCCAAAAGATGCCGGTGTTATGCGACGAGGAGCTTCATTTAAGAAATTAAAAGCTCCTCACCTCAGAATTCCATCGGAAGAAAAGAAGTTCCTTTTCAGCTACTTCGAGACTCACGAAGCGGACAAAAATGAGCTCTGTTTGAGAGGCCAGGATTGGAAGAGACTCTCGTAGTTAGTGCAGGTAAATGGGGTCCTAAAATGCCGAAAAGTTAATCAACGGAAGCCAGAAAAAGTTCTTGAGTTTCTGAACTTCTGCAAGAACAGCGGTTCTTTTCTGAAAATGGCCTCTTTGAGAATCAAATCTTTCGTAGCGTTCTAAGTCTGTTTAGCAGCAACGCGGACGGGTAGTTTTCTGAAGTAACGCTACTCAAGGGATCCTTAATTTTTCATTGCAACTGACCTCACAAATTTCTTGTCGAAATTCAAGTGCATATCAAAGACTTGAAATACACTTGGGTTTCTTGAGATACAGCTAATGGTGCTAGTATTTTGCTTCTTCACGACTTCACTAGTGTACACGGCCTGTCAAAAATGATGGCATTCCGTAATGCTTTCAACAATTTACACGATTTATTTGCCTCAAGAGATACTCCAAGAAGATTTTTTCTTAAGTTTACTACAATTGAGACATTTGAAAAAAGCTACTTGTGGGTCTGGATAAGTTCAGTGACTTCTAGGGCATCCTATCATCA
Organism: Platorchestia sp. MABIK; assembly: GCA_014220935.1. Taxonomy (NCBI): domain Eukaryota; kingdom Metazoa; phylum Arthropoda; class Malacostraca; order Amphipoda; family Talitridae; genus Platorchestia; species Platorchestia sp. MABIK. The sequence goes on from JACJUY010001751.1 coordinate 36,600, forward strand.
ACGCTATCATAAGGAGTATAATTATGTACATATAACCTAGTATACTGCACTTAACCTAGTCACATACTAGACTGTTCAATTAACGGGCTTGCACAAAGTTCGATATTTAAGCATACCTCAATGGCTACAATGAGCCAAATGAGAACAGTATATTCTAGAAAAACTTGAGATCCACTTCCTTAATCATGGTAAATTCCCCTATTGAATTGAATCAAAAACCAGAAGAGATTTGACTTGATTACCTAGTTTAGTTAATCCTTCGATGAAATACAGGAGAGATTCAAAATTCGTTCTGAAGGCTTTGTGAGAACTTTTTTCACGGATTTCAGCTGGGAACGAATTTCGAGGCTTGGTCCCGATGAATAGGACGCTGTGGGATGGCAGTACTTCAGAACAATGAGATTGCCTTTACTTCATTTTCAAGTTATATGATAATAATGGCCAGTTCGTGTACTTAACAATTCTTTATGATCTATGTCGCTCTCATTTGTCGAAGTTTTTTATATGATATTACGTACAAAATCTTATAGAGATCCAAAAGCTGAAGTATTTTCAAACTTTGGAATGAATCTTTCGCGCAGGCAACGTATATTTTAAATTTCTCACTGTTCTAAAGGCTTTTCTCAATTGTTAAGTGTAAATTGGTTTTAAATCTATCATTTTTAAGTGATTCCTCTATTTCCTAGTGTTGCGACAAAGGAATGAGCGCTTAAAAAAGTATTTTTAAAGCTTGTTCAGACAATATATCTTTTACTATATTGAGCATTTCTGAGGATTTAGATAGTTTAGCTATGATGTAAGCAATATGCTCTTTGAAGGTCACATCTGTATGTATAATAATGCCATGAACTCACAGGAGTTGGTTTCTTCAATTTAGCATCTTGCTGCTTGGAAGAGACGTACTCCGCTTGGATGAAAATGTAGTGTATTCTGCCCTCACCAATGTTGATGCAGATTTGATCAGCTTCGAGTCTCAACGAAACTTTTGTTGTTTGCTATTTGTACTCTCGGTAATTGAAATAGTGTTTTTATTAGGAAGAACTTCAGAAAGCAGGCAATCGTCCATAAAAAGAATGAATTTGAAAAATGAAGAAGATTTCACTATACATTGTAAGATAGTATTGTATGGCGAAAATAATCAGAAAAGAAGAAATACAGTACGCATTTTTTCCTTATCTGGTTGATTCACGCAACGACATCAGTAATTTTCAAACACCGACTAGAGAAAAGTACTAAAAACTTTTCTTAATGAGAAAAACTGGAAAATTACCTCGAAAGTCAGACGTTATTATTCCTGTAAGTCAGTTGGATCAGTCGCGTAGATGTTATTTTATTAGAAATCAGTCACGTATATATTCTGTCGAGACACGTGTGGGGTTCATGATTAATAGAAGGAAAGATTTAGACTGAATTACATTGTTGAAATCTGATGCTTGCTAGTAGCTTTCATGTTTTAGGAGGACGAAGTTTAACTCACGACAGATAATTTTTTCTTTGTTAAATAAATTAGATATAATTTTGTCTATGTCTTTTTGTCTTAATTTTGCCTGGTTGAATCGCAATGCAATGTTATCGATTCATTCAGTAGAGATACCGAACAGACTGTAGAAGTCCTACACCTAGTTACAATAATAACATGTATATTTTTCGTCAATTCTGTGAATAACGTTGCGATTTGGTCACATTTTATAACTGCATTTGCTGTGATTCTAAAGATTATGCCTTTAGATGTAGGTACCTATGTACGTCCTCAGGCCTTCAGCTCGCTTATTATTTATCATTACAAAGTGAGTGATGAATGCAATAAGTTTTTACTTGAACGTTATTTTTTGATGAATCATCTGGTTAATTTTCTGTGAAGCTAATAACATCAAAGTTACAATTTAGCTCGGTCACGGTACAAGTTACTCCAGCTTTATTTGGATAAAGAGACCTACAGCTCCAATTGGAAAGTGAAAAATAATTGTAATTTGTGTCTCATCGATTTGTTAAATTTTTGAATTTTGACGAACAGTTTCTTGACAGAGTTTCTTGAGAAACAATGTATTCATCTGATTTAGATTTGGATTAACCGAGCTCAGGTCATGAGTAAAGTACTGGAGTACGTAAATTATTCAGAGTGTAACTATACAAGAGCTTACACACTCCATGTATTATCCTTTCATTAAATCATTTAGAAAGAATAATATCGAAAACCTGCAAAAAATCGAGTCTAATCCTGTTGGCAAAATGTCGTTGCCTCATCTAACACAAATATCGTGACACGGTATCGCTAATCCAACGCACAAATAAACACAAAGCGACTACTATTATACAGGACTGCCTGTAACTGCACTCGAATTTTGGTAGAGTTTGATTGCAAAAGTTTCTCTCGCGTTGTTAACTTTTCATGCGTGTCATTTGAGCTCGATGGCTCTTCTGAAACATCAGTAATTCGAGCTTTGTTACAAGGAGTTTTTAAATTCAAACAATCATTGCACAATGTTCAAACTCGTGCAATGTTTGGTCAGTTAAATGAATTCATCAAACGTCAGTACAATATTTTGATCAACTTACATGGTTATCATGCGTGGGAAAATGAACTGAGTTTGTCGAATATCCTATTGATCTCCGGTTATAAAAATGTGAGTGTTAAATTAAGCCTAAACCCGATATTCGTGACTACATCAAAAACCATTTTGGGGATCAATTGAGTTGGATTGGTGCGGAAAATGTTATTCTGTAAATTGTTCAGTAAGAAACGCATATGAAATTCCCTGCTCATCTTTGAGCCTCGGAGTTATTTGGTCACGTTTACACCAGCTTGGAATGTTAAATGTTGAACATAAAAGGAACGCGAATTGAAGAAATTCACAGCGTACCTTAAAGTCCAGGTATTTGTCAATTTAAACGATCTCTGTTTCATAGCCTCATATGGACCTAACCTTATTTCTAATTTGACTTATATGTAATCTAATAATCAATAAAATTATAACCTAATTGTATAACCTTATACACAATTTGAACTATATATAGCCTTTTATGTAATTGGACGTATTTATAACCTTATAACCAAATTATGTATAACCTTATATATATAATTTAACTCATATATCAACATGTGACTAAATTATATATTACCTTAAATATCATTCGACTTATATACAACCTTATAACCAAATTATATTTAACCTTATATATGATTTGATTCATACATATCCATGTAACCAAAATATGTATAACCTTGTATATAATTTGGAGCAGTTCGTAAAGGCGCCTCTATAACCTCTAAACCGGCACCGCACACAAATGGCTGCTCAACCGCAGAAGCGCAAATGCCTGGCGCGGGGCGGCGCAGTTTGGCGCAGCCACACGGCAGTCTCGACCGCCATTGACACTTTGACCACAATTGGTTTAAACTGAAGTTCAACATTCAACACGAATTTAAAGTTAATTGTCGTAAGCAATTTTGAAAATAGCAAGCATTAACTTGATCATGCCCTCATTTAGCATTAACTATGTTACGAAATAGATTTATATTAGGGGCGGGGTTGTAACAAAATAGATATATTTTATTAGGTAAAGCTGTGACGTGGACAGGCGTTTCGGGGAATGTCGTTTGTTTATGAAAATTGAGTTTGTGACCACTGGCTGGTAAGTAGCATTATGAAAACCCCTCCGTGGTCACCGGTGGCCCGTGATGCGGCCAAAGTGTTGCTACTGCAACCTGCTCTCATACGAACGTTAATGCACGGAACGGACTTTACTTTTTGAATATCTGTAGAGGCCGGTAGGGATTTTCGTATAGGTTACATATTGCATATGCTGCGATTACAAAGATTATGCGTTTAGATGTAGGTACATATGTACGTCCTCAGGCCTTCACCTCGCTTATTATTTACCTTAAATGAAACTTAATGTTATATGCAATTTGGTTAAATGGGTATATATAGGTCAAATAATACATGCGCAATGAAGAAAACACTGAGTGGTGGTCCCTTAAAGCAGGTCCTGCAATTCCCTCAACTCCTTTTATTTAACATCTTAATGTCTCATTGATTGATTCATTTTAACCGAACGTTTTTTCTCGATTTGACATGAAGTTTTGTCCCCAAGCTGTAAGGGAAAATTGAGTACAAGGGTCAGAATAGAACTACCCCCCTCGATGACCACGTACATCCGCAAAGTGGCTTCAGGCTGCCGAAATCACGACGAAGATTCCTTAAGCTTAAAAACCAATGTATCAACATTTCATGTTTTACTTTTGTTGGAAATAAAAAATGTTTTTTTTTGTTGAAATGTAAAATTGAAGTTTGAGGGCTGACCCCAAACTCGACAGTAACAGAAGCCATGCAATTATTTTAGCGATAAAGTTTATTTCATGTACAGGGGGTGCTGTATATTTATTAATGTATGTAGTTTTTTCTTTATTTCAACTCAGAGGAAAATTTTATCCTTTGTAGATTGCTCACCAGTCAAGAGTTTACGAAGCTCTGAGACAGTAGCGGGGAACTTGAATTAACTGGAAAGCTTTAGGAATTTTTTCAAGTAACTTTAAGCAAGTTTTTTAAATAGGTGTAATTAAAAGACAGTTTTTGAAAATAACCGAACATAATTAACGTTCATATGTACTAGTGATTTTGAATTATAATCACTTAATTTGACTTGATATTAAAAAATTTATTACAAGAGTCAATGTCACTTGATTGTTTGTAAAATTAAGTAAAATACTCAGCTTTTAAGAGTACAAATGAACTCCTGCGCGTGAAATTCGTGCTCTTTTAAATGAATATTCTAAATAACTTCTAAATTATATCATTCTAAAATTCAATTAGTGTTCCGCAGAAAGATCCAGACGATATAAATATCAAATCCCATTCATTGCCCGCACCCAAATCTGTTCATTTAGAATAAATAATACACGTGTAATTTGACAGCAAAAAGCTCTACTAACACTGAGTTTACAGCAGATGATTCATGTCTTTCCGGCACCTCTTATTCTCCTCTCCGAGAACGGACATCCAGACGACAAAGACGATGTTTTCTCGCCTGAACATGACTAATTACATCTTGTGAGCCATTAATTACTCTGTCTCAAAACTGCGAGCTTAATGTTCAATTTAGAGCAAGGCGGCGTGTGAAATTATTTTTGTGACGGTACTGTGACCGCAACCGAGAAAAAACTTCACTACAGTTAGAAACATGTCTCTGCAGTGCGACATTTTGAGTCAAACTGCGGTGCTAAACGTGGCCAAGAAAAGGATGAAGAACAAGCATGGTGAAGGGACGAAGAAAATGTTAAGGAATCAGAGGAAATAGCCTTGAAAAATGGAAAAGAGAAGAAGTTATGAAAAGTGTAAGACGTTATGAAACGGAGATGAGGAAGTAAGAAAGGAATTGTAGATGAAGTGAAAAGTGCGGAAGGTGATCTTAAGAAAAGGAAAGGAGGTGGTATTAAAAGAAAAGGAGAAGAAATTATGAAAAGAGAATCAAGAAGACGTTATGAACGAAGAAAAGAAGGAAAAAAGGAAAAGAGATAAGGGTGAGAATGGGGAAGAAAGCGTTGTGAAAGAGAGAGGAAAAGGTGAGACAGGGGAAGGAGATGAAGTTTAAATGAGATAGGAGACGTTAGGAAATGGAGACGAGACGGTGAGAAAGGCGACAGAGATGAGCTTCACAAAGGGAAAGGAGGGAAAGCTAAAATAGGAAAGAAGACGCTTAAAAACTTTTAAAAAGGAAAGCAGAAGAGGTTTAGAAAAGGACAAAAGGTTTTTAGAAAGGGCAAGAAGAAATTAAGAAGGTACGAACAGAGAGCGGTAAAACAGAGACTGAAGTGTTGCCGATTTTTTAAAAGTTTCACTAGTGAAGATCACGACAGGCTTAAGAAATGATCTAATTTCTAGATGAATCAACATTGATGCTAGTGAGCTGTTTTGTTTACGCAAATACAAAAACCTGTGTGTTTGGACCACTGAAGTGTCATTACTGTAGGACACATTCACTTAGACTATCAATGTCAACGCAACGAAAATCATTTCCTTCATTGCATTCAAAATAAAAACTTGACCTCTTTGTAACGTAACTATGCCAATATTAATATTTATTAAGCTCTTGCGCCTTAATGATTTTTAACCTCATGTCTTCTTGTTGTAACGTGCAAAATCCGGGCATTTGCGGATTATCCTTCTCATGGCTATTAAAAATTCACTCGCGAAAACTGATTTTAAATGCATCATGTTTTATTCTTTCAATTCCTCATATTTGCGTCGGAACAACGGCCGAGCGATTTCCCATCAATATGAATGAATTGCGATAAAAAAATTGAAGTGATCAATCATTGTGTAATGTATGAATAACTGCTTAAAAATCATGCAAGTAAGGGCCAACACAGCCGCCAAGTAACAAGCAAGTAAAAAACGAACAAACTAAGTATTATCAAGTAAGATTACTACTTTCTATTGACGACTAAAGCAATGTTGCTCATGGCCCTCCCGCGAATGCACTATAGGAGCACAAAAGAAATGTTTGAGTCCGATGGAAGTGCCTTCCATTACGCGCTCGAGAGCTGTCGCGTGCAAGCAATTCTCACAAATCCGATTCTGGACCGCTTCCGAGTCCTCAATTTTTGCCGGCCTTCCGATCCCGGTCGTTTCCGTCCGCATGACAAGACTGCCACCGCCTAGTCTTCTCAAAAATTGTTTCTTGCCTAAGCTCGCTCATCGTAACATTTGGCAGGAGAGCCTCAGACGAAACGGGTTCAACAATGTTTGGTATGGCAATATGGACCAAATTTAGATTAACGATTAAAATCCTCGGAGTGGGATGGCAGTGTGGACCAAATGTAGATTAACGATTAAAATCCTCGGGACGGAGTGTCTAAATCTTTTACTAGAAGAATCTGCATGAAGCAAGTAGCTCTTTAAGGCTCTAGAAATCTTGACTTTGCAGACAAAAGTCTATGCTGAATCGGAGAAATGTCATGTATGTTGCACCGCAAATGCTGGCAGAACATGGGCCGTTCATGAATGCTATTCTGGGCAAAATTCCCCGAAGAAATGCCTCCCGAAATGGAGTACAGCTGCGTGGAGAACGCCAGTAAAATGCAAGGACTCTCGGAGCGCCTTTTACTGTTCTTTCGGTGCACGTTTTTAGCTTTAGATCAATTTTATTTGGGCCATATAAGTTTGAACATGCGAGCAAACTTCACCGGCCAAAAGTTTATTTATTCTTCGGAACTTTTCACAAAAAAGTTGTTGCCGTAGACTATTTTACTCGGCACTTTATTCTTCGACTTTATACTTACTTTTAAGAATGTACGTGAATTAGATAGCAGTACAGAGACTGGCTCTTGAATTGTAGGGCCTTTTATCTAACTGTGTTGCACTGTTCACTTCTACTGCATTCACATTAATTGCTTTAGTGACATGCACTCATGAGTACTGCAGTATATTTCGAGTTGAGATATAATTGTATGGAATGATATGACGTTCATGTATTCGAGGTAGAAACGCAAAAGTTAGTTCAATGAATGCCTCCAAAAATTTTCTCGATCACTGCACATCGTGAACTTACGAGAAAGATGTGTGAAAAGTTTGACTGCAGCCTAGAAATCACTTTTAAATTCAGCGCTTAGATGGAAATTAATTCATTTTACTCTGGACTTTAAAGTATTGATTACTGAGGTCTAGAAACGTATTACGTGGTGCGAAAAATTAATATTCCCCGTTTTCAACGTAAAAGACGCATCGAAACCTTATAAACGACGGGTATATTTTAAGTAATTTTGCTGCTTAGGAATCTGGAATATGTGTGATGATCTGAGGATCTTAAGTCTGTCTAGAGGATTGTTCTTTCCCTCTGTAGCAATGAAATGACGTTAAAAAGCTATCTGAAGATTCTTAACAACCATATTCACTTCTTGAAATTCCTTTTTCTGGACGGAATCGGAGTATGTCAGAATGACGAGGCCAAATTTTGTCTCACTCACATCGTTCAACACATGTTTACTCAACGTGAACAAATAATACAAGTAGGCGCAACATGTTTTATTAACGCAACAAAGGGAATGTGAATTTTTCATGCTTCTCTCGCAATCATGTTTCGACCATTGACATGAGGATTACGATACCCATGTGTGTCTAACAACTAAGGATCTTTATGTTACGACATTTTTAAACCAATGAAGGTTTTTGAATTATCTTTAAGGGAAATAAGTTGTTTCTTTATTTTTTCATGAGCTTCGTGTTGCTTTCGGAATTGGTTCTAAACATCAATGACTGTGAGTGCTCGGGCGAAGTGCTTTGATGTTTTTCCCGTGTATATCATGACCATTTCGCTTTTTGAGTATTATACCACCTATAATTTTCATCACTTGTAAAGCTTAAAATTTCAACAAAGTTTGAGTGAAGAAATATCATAGATTGATAGACATGACACATATTGCAGTAGAAATAACATTCTTACCTGACACAGAAAAATCAGTTTTGAAAGTGACCCTAGTTTGTACACAAACTACGGTCACTATCAGAAAGTTTGTTCGAAACAGTATCGGAACTACTATTATCATCGCTCGCTCATTTTTTGTAAAACATAGTTGAGAAATTTATCTCATATCCCGCACACAGTCAGTGGCGCATAAATACGCCTGCAATGATCAATTTAACGAAACAAAGTTGGTAATTCATTCGTTCTATTTTACGAGCCTTTTAACATTCTTCAAGGATCGATCTAATCGTCTTCCTGGGTATTGAAATTGAAATGCTCGTAGCTCTTTGCTGCAGGTTGACTTGTTCCAAGTGACTGATACTTTTTGCCATAAATCGGAAACGGATTGACGTCACTTGCAGACGTCGGCTTCAGTTCGTGCAAGAATTTGATCTTTTTGTCGGTATATGAAATTGTCGCTCTTTGAACTCTGCGTGCCGTACCGGCATCGAATTTCACAGTCCGAAACAGGAAATATTTCGGAATCAGGGCTGTACCAAATCAATTTTTTTCGAATGTTTAGGGTGAAGAACAGATGTCGATCAGTGTCGTCCACAATAGTGAGGCACGTATGTTAGGCTTCAGTAGCACTTCAAGATATCAGAATATTGGTATCAGCGTAAATTCTGGGCTGAGTACATTTTCAATTCATGTTCAATGTTCTCAAGTCTCCATAATCCTCGGAGTGGCCGATATTGGACTGGAACATTTATAATACTGCATAAAAACAGTAACTTCTCCCAACTGGACTTTCTTGCTGAATATCGAAGTGTGTTAACTTATGCACGGCTGCCTCGAATAAACCAAAAGCGGTCATGATAAAATTCTCCACGAGAACGTCGGCCAGATGAATAAATAATTTAAGTAAATTGCGTCTGTCTGAAAATATATTATACTTGAAATCTCTGACGGTTCACAGAGATCATCTCAAAATTTAATCTGTAGGTTGTGCTTTCAGAAGACGTTTGGAAGTGAAGGAGCCTCGTAATTCGAGAAATTCATTTCCACACACTCACCGAACGAATTATTTCGCTAAAATACTTTTAGGCAATCATTTGCTTATTCATCACTTTAGTTGTATCAATAACTAAGTCGCTTTAGTTATTTGCTAATTCATCACTTTATTTAGTTCAATGGTTTCGCTACATTTCTGAACGCGAGCTCTTAAATCGAATGTTTTTGCAGAGTATCTGCCAATTGCTTTACCGATAATGGAAGGGGATCTGTGCTTCTGTGTTTCTGCTCCAACACTCCCGTATTGATACAATTATGTTAAGAGCTCGCGATTAGGTTAAGCGGAGAAGAGGTTTGCTGATACGTTGGTTCGCGAAACAAGAATTAATTTCTCGGGAGAATGTATGGTTACATGATCACTTCTGAGAATAGCAAGCAGTATTCGGTGTTATGTATCATACTACACAAATTTATCTACATCGATGCACTTATTGAAGCGGATTTTCTACAAGATGTAAACAATGCATCTACTGAGGACTAAGTGCCCTGAGGCACCCCATTGCTGGACCATCTGGAACTTTGGCTTTTCTAATCATTTTTCTTGTAAAAATTTGACCAATTGAGAACAAAAACTGATCGCAAGGTTTCATGAGACCAAGTAGCATTCATCCGAGCTCAACTGCAGTAAATTTATCAGTAAAGCATTACATTTTTCCGAACCAAGCGCCTAACGTTTTTTACCGAATTTTAAAACTGTTTCATGTCTCTATATTTTTCTTTCAGAGCACTAACGTTCCTGCAAAACTGGAAGAGTGCGTTGAAGACAGAATTGAGTTTTAATGTGATCTGTAGTGGAATTGTGCAATGATTTATTCTCACACTCTTATACACAAATCATTTTCGAGCTCGTGTTCTTCGCACACTTGGGTGTTTTTCGTCTCTGACGATGTTTTACTGAATACTTATTTGGCTCTGAAACCTTAGCTGCTGCTCCAGCAATGGCGGAGGATCACGGGTGGTGGTTAAGGCTTTTGAGGGTAGAAAAAGCGATGGAGTCTTGAGGTGGCGAAGCCAAAATATCATTGATCTTAACTCTTTTGGGTATCAAGAAAACGAGGACTCTTCTGTTTTGTAATAGTAAAGTTTTATCCAAGGAGTGTCATGCTGGAGTAGGGCAAAGAATATCATGGTTAAATACTGTATATTTATACTTGTTTTCCAGAGCGAGCATTGACCTTACACTGGTTACCATGAGCGAATATTTGTAACATATAATGTAAATATAATCAATTCATGAAAATGCACTTCTAGACTACTTTTGCACTTACACAGCTTATTCCATCGCTAGAAGACTCGAATTCAATAGCTTCTGTTTAGATTCATTCCAACTCAGCAGGTTCTTAGATTTACACTTTCGTTTTTTCCATCTTAGCGGGATGATTGATTTCTCAAATCGACGCTTTAGAAACAAGTGCTGCTTCGATGCAAAATCCCTATCAATCTTTATGCCCCTTGAAGTAACTTCTGTCATGCAGTTTAGAAGCCATCATGACGCCTTCATTTGGTGATTGGAAATCCATTTTTGAACACAATATCGTGCTCTGGAACGAACGAACGATGCTTATAGAAAAGACGGAAAGAGAGTTTGACACAGAGTTTGTCAGGAAGAGAAGAGGTGAAACGGGAAAGGATAGATGGGGTACTGATAAAGATGCGCTTTGCGCATATGTTGCTGGTGTTGGAGGGTTTTGTGTAAGTAGTTTGAGTAGTAGTAGTAGTTTGAGTTTGAGAAGTAGTAGTAGTAGTAGTAGTAGTAGTAGTAGTAGTAGTAGTAGTAGTAGAAGTATGCGTTCTGGAAAGACGCTGGTTTTGACATTTGCCAGCAGAGCTGGTATCCTGGATACTCAACGCACCGTCGACGATTCCAGGTCCTGGGATGCGAAGGACATTCCAGTTATGACGATGTGCTTTGCTCAATCAATGAATTTACGAATGACACTTATTTAGGAAGAAGGAAACTCAAGTTAAATTCCCGTAAAATTATTATTGCACATTCCAGTAATCATCGTAAAACTTCTCATGTTTTAGAGGACTATTAATTCTTCAGTTCGGGTGGGCAGCCGCGAGTAATGGTAACAGTTGTCATTCATGGAGCGCCACAAATGGCCAAAATGTCGCGTAAAATCAAGTGAGATGTTAACTTAACGAGGAGAGTTTTGAGGCGTGTTTCTAAAGAAAAATTTAATTGGTGCAACGTCTTTTAAAGATGTCTCTAGTTTCTACTTTTCCTCACTCATGACGCATGTCTGATTGACTGCAAGCTAATTATAATTGTTTTATGAAATTCGTAATTATTAAAATTCACAATTTTGAATTTATAAACATGAATTCATTTGCTCACACTAGCATGACAGTACTTCAAGAGTTGCAGCGGAGACTGCATGGATCGATTAGTAGTCGATTTTATTTTCAAACATTTTGTCTCGTTTCGAAGGACTTCAGACACCGTTAAACCTACTTTCAAAGATATGAAGAAGTTAGTTAATACATTTTTGAACAATTATTTTATCAAATTTAAGATTAGCCTCAGCAGCCAACTATCAGTGACAGAGGATGTAGGTTTTGAAATGTTTACGGATGGACCGCTCTAATTATTCATCCCTCGACTCCCCCGGAAATTTTGCTTTTTCCAAGTTACGGGAGAATCCAGTCCCCGAATCTCAATTCGAAAGCGCTCAATAAACCAATCATGTCATATTCTCCATTTCTAACAAGTTCACGCAAGAACCTGAACGAACTTTAAACCTCGTTTTTGCACTGTGACTACCGCCTTTCGTTTAAAATAATCCCTCGAACTTGGCTTTTGAAAATTGAACTTTCACGAGCAGATTTTGGGACCGAACATTGACATTTGCATTGATGTTCAAGGCCATTGTCAATTGACATGACCCAGAGGACGTTGTTTTGCTTCGATATTCGACTCCAGACGTGTACTATACAACATTCAATGAATGCTTTCCGGTGCACCACTCGCCACACACTCTGGAGAAGTTCGTAGCAGTGTTGCATGTGCGCGACGGCAGAAATGGCGCTTGGTTGTACAGATTGAAGAATTTCAATATTATATGAAATATCCATGGTGATTCTCCTCCGTAATTCACACTAAAGTCTCGTGAGGAATGCAATGCTTTAGAAGACATGAATGAGTATCAAAATTTTGTTGCTTGGTGTTTGCCTTTCTTTCTGATGTCTT
>JACJUY010001751.1:59844-85862 GCA_014220935.1 Platorchestia sp. MABIK
TTTGTCAGACATCACTCTATCTTTCTTGTGATAAGTGCACGTGTTTGTCAGACATCACTCTATCTTTCTGGTGATAACTGCACGTGTTTGCCAGACATCACTATATCTTTCTTGCGATAACTGCACGTGTTTGTCAGACATCACCCTATCTTTCTGGTGATAACTGCACGTGTTTGCCAGACATCACTCTATCTTTCTTGCGATAACTGCACGTGTTTGTCAGACATCACTCTATCTTTCTGGTGATAAGTGCACGTGTTTGCAAGACATCGAACAAAATATAATTAAATAGTTCATGCATATCGTTTAATTAAAGCAGTGTTTGATTGAAATTGTGTACAATTCTAAATTTTGTGCTAAATTTATACGTAGAACGAAGAAATGCATCAACTCAGATGTAATTTTTCCGCAGCATTTTTGGAGAAATGAGTTGCATTACCATGAAAGAGTATGTAGAACGTCTCTCCTGTTGATGAGCGAAAAAAAATTTCAAAAATACTTTGCTTGAGTTCGATGCAGATCTAGACAAAATAAGTCTCCGTTTAGTACAAACAATCTACAATCTACCTTGAACATTGAAATTCGCTGAGTTTCAGCAAATATAAGTGTTTTGTTCAGTTTCAGTAAAATACATTTTATTTACCATTTTTCACTATAGTAGGTAACTTTTACAGTTTTAATAGACATTGTAAATAATACTTCAGTAAAACATTGCTTAGTTTATAATCGCTTGAACTCGGCCACATATTGATTGAATATTTCAAAGAGTTAAAAAATACTATTTTAAATGTTTTAAAAATCAAGCACCACCTCATACAATGGTGCACAGTTAGATGTTTGCTTCGTCTGTCCTTCGTTTTTTTCATACTATTAACTGGATGCCAGAACACATCATAATGACCATACATTTTTTGTCAGTGTTGCAATTTATTTCCATGAACGTTGTTGAAAGCATCCGGGTCCTCAAAATAAAAGAGAGAACCATGAGAGCACCATACTCAGCACCGTGTTCAGCACCGTACTCAGTACCGTACTCAGCAACTGTTTCTTGAACACACTGTGTGAATCAAAGTTCTACATTGGGAGTTTTGTACATGCATCCACCATCAGCAAAAAAATCGGCAGAAAAAATTAAAGTCATCTGAAAAAACGCAGAACGGGAAAAGATTTGAGAAAATGAATAGGGGCAACTAACACCACAAATAGTGCGTGAGATCAACCTGAAGAGGACACATGCATTGCACGAAAAAAATGTATATGTTCATGGTTTTCTCTTTTCACTGTAATTCATTTATATTTATGAGAAAACTAGCAAATGATACATAGAGGTATCTGGTTTCCCTTTTCATAGCAGTTTATTTGTAGTAAAACATAAAGGTATCATAGAGGAATTAAAATGGAGGAACAGAGAAAAAACAGTCGCGTTTTAACAGTTCTTTTGAATCCAGTTTTTACAAACGAATTACAAGTCGTTGACGGTGTGTGTTCATTGTTTTTTAAACATCGTAATTTTGCTCATCGCATGAATTCTAACAATGTGCATCTGAGATGAATGCATCCTGATGCGCAGCTTCCCCAACATCGACTTAACATATTTTCAGGCCAATGAATTGATGTGCTTAGAACCAACATAAAACACCGTTATGGCAGATCTGAGGCTTAAGCCTATTCTGCAGCGCGGCCGAAATTACAGCAGACAGGCCGAAGGGCTTTTATTTAAGCAAAACGGAGGTCCTTTTGGAGTGTACGGCGCATTTGTTTCATTTTATTGACTTCCAATATGCAATGAAAGAGACAGACATCCCAGGCCTGCATAGGGCTGTACTACCTTGAGTGTGTAGCAACGGAATGTGCCTGTATAGCGATCACTGTTACGTTACAGTACCCATTATAGTTCTATGAATGCAACGCGTATATAAATTTTCGTCCATAAATGCGAAGCCTATGAAATTTTCTTCTTGTAAAATTTATTTAATTTCCATAAACAATATTCGTTTCATGAAAATTGCTTAATTTTAATAAATATATTTTCTTACGGAACTCATTTGCACTAAAAATTTTGAGGCAAAGAACTAATTTCTAATGACTGATTTTATTAGCATTTTCTTAGCTTTTAAATTTTTAGTGAATCTGTGATTTAACCATTGCGGAGGTCTGTTTGGAACTTGTTTAGTTTCATGCTAATGGAAAATACTCATCATGTGTTTGCCTATAACTACTCTGGCATGCCTAATCATTATAAAAATCTAAACATATTTGAATTTGCTGCATTACGTGTGATGGTATGAAGAAATGAATCGAGGAAATTCCAGTTCTTGCAGTGTAAGAACATACTACTTCAGATAAGCTGTGTCTATCTATGAATGTTTTACGTTTTCTACAAATCCTAATGCAAAAAAAAGTACAAAGAAACACGTTCTCAAAGTAATCATATTGTCTCATTAAATAAAGTCAATGAATAAACGTAGACATTCCGATTTCTTTAGTCTCTCTCAAGCCTGGAACAACACGAAGGAAAAAAACGAGTCCGATCTAAATCAAAATTACAGCGAACATAAGGGGAAATAAATATAAGAACTACACAAGATGCAGAGGAAACACTGATTACATGTAGTTTGAAACAAGTTAATCCTTCAAAATTAATCAGGATTATAAAATGCGGAGGTTTATTTATGCATAGACTGAGGAATGTACTTTAGAATCATCTAACCGAATTGGAAAACATTACGAGTAATGAACCTTCACATTATCAAAGTCCTTAGAGATCGTATGAAATGTAGAATACACACACAATAAGCCCTTATAGCAATATTTTTATTCTGCTTTATTCGAATCTGGGCATACAAAAGCTGGAAAAAAACTCCTTAGAGTAGTTAGTCGATGAACGTTCGATTACGGAAAACAAAACTTTGAAAGCTACTATCGTTACTGAAAACTTTGCCATCTACACCTGACAGACAGTTATTTTGATCAATTTGCACAGTAAACTTGATGTTGGGGCGTAGTAAATTTAAATATGCTATAAATTAATTGCAATGTGAGCGACTTTTGAACAATAAAAAAGTATCGTCAATATACCATTTGTAAAACAGGTTTAAGATCTAGACGAGAAAAATTCAACTGGTTGATCGTGGTTGCAAGCGGTATTGATCATGGTATTTGCGAACGTAGGTTCTTATGGAAGGTCCATCTTTAGACCATCAACTTGTTTATAATATTTACATCAACCATAAAAATTGAATTAAGAATGGAAAGTTGAAGAAGGATCCTGAACAAAGGTCTGGTTAAGCCAATGACTGCATCTACATAAACGAGTGAATAAATATTCCAGACAGACGTCACTAGTTTCATCTTTTGATATATATTGTACATCAGGCGATTTAGGTGAAAAGAAACCAAAAATAGTTAGCGGCATTTCTAAGACACGTTACTTCCTCAAAAAAAAAAAAAAATTAAAATTAAATCAGCCTACGACTTACAAGTAAGAGAATCAAGAGTAGGGACAAAGGATTTTGAAAGAATAAAGCTAGCGGTGTTTTACGCGGTAAAGATAGGACGGAACAGAAAATTTTCATTGGAGATAGGTTCTTTATTATTATTATCATATAGAGCGTTTCACCACCGATTGTTAGGTTCCTAATTTTTGTAAATTTTTGTTAAATACCGAAACCAAATTCCAAAACAAATAGGGGTTTGTACTGTTCAAAGGTGATTTATGTTGAATTTTTTAGGATTGATTTTATTTGCAACACGAATGGTACAATTCAAAATTAGTTCGAGGATGATTTATGAGTGTTGATTGGTTTTTAGTGTGGCTGTGCTTACTGTGAAAATACTTATCCCATTCTACAAGTATTTTCTTCCCTTATTTGGCATAGAAACTTGTTTTGAACATTCTCAACATTCCCTGTGCAGCTAGTGCATTAATAATACTTTTCTTCCTCCATTTCAATATGTTTTTATTTACATCTGCCCTATGTTTTCTTTTCAAGTTGTTTCAGAGCTTAGAATGATCAAAAGGTCGAAATGTCCATTTTTACTCATTGACTTTCGTTAATAAGAGAACGTAATTGCTTAAATACGTGTTTCTCTGCGCTTTTATCCATTACTCAGGGAAGCTGAAGTGAGTTGCTTTGTGAAATTTCTCGATCGAAGAACATTTCTTGGGCGATAGTGGCTCTAGGAAAAAATGGTACGAATCCAGCTCGCAATTGCCGCAGCTTTCATTCATTGGGAAACCTGGACTGAAGTGATAAGGAGATGAGGAGCAGGCTACAGCTGAGAATATGAAGTCTATCCTCGAAGAGAAGCCTAACCTTCGTTGGGTTTTGCGGCTGTCAACAGAACAATCAAAGCCAAAATAGCAGAAAATAAACCCAACAATTAAGTGGGCGTTGCTTTCGCAAGCATAACTGGAGAATGGCCGAATTGATTTGAGCCAATACTGCCAATTGATGGTGAATTACTGGCCGAATTGATTTGAGCCAATACTGCCAATTCATGTGAATTACTGGCCGAATTGATTTGAGCCAATACTGCCAATTGATGTGAATTAATGACAGAATTGATTTGAGCCAATACTGCCAATTGATGTGAATTAATGAAAGAATTGATTTGAGCCAATACCGCCAATTGATGTGAATTAATGAAAGAATTGATTTGAGCCAATACTGCCAATTGATGTGAGTTAGTGGCCGAATTGGTTTGAGCCAATACTGCCAATTCATGTGAATTACTGGCCGAATTGATTTGAGCCAATACTGCCAATTGATGGGAATTAATGGCAGAATAAATTATTGATGTGAGGGTCGCTAGAGAGATACTTATTCTGGCAACCTAGGTTCGAAAGAATTATGAGGACAAACTTGAAAGTTTATGTTTGCGTTTACCTGTGTTGTTATTTGTTGCAACGTGCATTATTGAAATGAGTGTGGCTAAAAAAATGTGAAATTTTCTTCTTATTCTTATTCAAATTGTGTAATGTTGCTTTTTTTTCAATTTTAAAACCGATCTGTCCCACTCCGGACTGCAACTGGCATTTGACTCAATAATTGTGCTGGTATTCACGTCAATAATAAATTGTGTGGTCTTAGCCGCCGGTCTTGGTAGAAGGCCACCGTTGAACTGAATTGTTTAGCTAAGTAATACTAAACGAAAACTTTCTGTCTCTATCGAAGTATTGCTATTCCGGATCATGTGGAATAAAAACTACGCATCCATTGCATCTTTCACGTATTTAATTGTACATGCGTGAGGAACATAAATTGGATTTGGAAGCGTGAAGTTCATTGGTAATTTTTCTTTTGATTTCTTTTCTTCCGGCTTTTCATTTGTTTTATGTTGCATCAAACTCATCAAATGGTTTCCAGGTGAAGGATTTTTTTTGCCATATATGGTCAATAGTTAAGTTATGTTAATTGCGTTGAAAAAATATTGTGCACCAATACATATTCCGTCATTTTGTCACGCCATTATAGTAAAAAGAGGTAGTGAATTTCAAACCGACATTTCATCCACGGTTTTAATGATCATTGCTAACCACACCAAAGACGTGAGGCGTGTATAACTTGTGCTGGAGACGATTTCGAATATTTTTACCCGACGAATAACACGTGATGTCACCTGAAAGAACATCCTTTCGAACTGCAAAGAACAGAATGGTGTTTCGGAACTGTTCACCGTAATCAAATTTAACACGCCTTTACTTGCACTGTATCCCTCTTACTAACAAGACTGCTGCCACTCACTATTGAAATATCAGTCTTGATATTGAAAAAACTATTTTGCTCACGGATGCGAGGAATTCCATCTCCAACCCAATATAAAAGAGCATTGTTTTCAGTTCGCAGAAAATCATACGCATTCAGGGCGAAGAAACAAATATTCTAAGAGCTATTTTGACTTCTTTGTGACTGCAAAGTCTTGCCAATGTGCGATTCTTTTATTACTTGTGCAAGCGGCGAAGCCTTTCTTTCTTTCTTTCTTTACATTGCGTGAGGATAAAGAATAAGAGAAGGATTTCTTATTATTATCAAATTTGATTGTGTGGCACGTGGCAAACTACCCGCCTGTGTTTGGTTCCAATTTTTTCTTCGCTCAACAAAACAAAATAACACACGCATCAGCAATACATAAGGTTTTGGTTTTATTCCAAGTCCGCAATGATCTCCACCAGCCCCAATATGAACACACACGCTTTCTTTGGCCCATGATGTAAAATCTAATGTATTTTAGTGTCTCAAAGTCTTGATTTCTGGAACAAGAAAATTTCTGAAGATGTTTCTGATGACAATGCATGTAGTGGCTGTCCTGAACAAACTAGGGCTTCGATAAGCCTAAGAAAAACCTTCTTCACCTCATATCAGAACTTCTTGTTTGGTAAGGCAATGCTGATGCGAAAAAGAAACGAGTTCACCAATTAATGATAATAATTATTATTAATTTTTGAACTGCTCATTTATCTTTGCGTACCATTTTTAAAATTTTAAATTGGACTTATCTGTTATCTAAATCAGAAATCAAAAATTTCGGTAATTGGACCACCATCTAGAAGATCTCAATGAGTTGCCGGATGCGAGCTCTGCAGTGCATTGTATCTTGGGCAGTAATGGTTCTCCATTATTTATATCATTTACCCTTTCATTCTTGAGTCATTTCTTTCTATTCAATAGTCGCTGGTGTTTGGCGCAGGTGGTGCAATTAAAAATCCATGAGAGCGACGATTGTTGGAGTTCTGACTGGAGAAATGTATTTGTATTTCTATGTTTTCTTTGTAGTGCAAGAATAACACTTCACACTTTCAACACAAGAATAACACTTCACACTTTCAACAAGAAAGGAGCCTGTTCGATCCCAGGTCAGCCCTCGCGGTATTTTCACCAATGAATGCGTAACTCCTCAGCTGAACATAGAAAATTGAGAACACGGGTAAATGGGTTGAAAGGAGAACTCTTCTATTCCTTAAGCTTGCACTTGATTCACTCCCTTCAGACTTAGAGGCTGAAAAATATTTCTACAGCACGAGTGTAATAGTTGAACGATAAATGAAGAAATATGATAGTTACAACCTAACTTAACAGCGAGAAAGTTAAAATGGTTTTACTTCAGCTCGTAATGTTCTGCTCGAACTCGATAGCAGTAATAAATTCTCTATTAAAATGAGGAAAACTAGATGCGCATTTATTTTATTGTTCAACTAGATGTTCGAACAGCATTTTGCAAGCTGGACAATCACTAGACCAGACTGTAAAACCCCTGTTATAGACAAAGCACTCTGAGAAATACTAGGTAGCCACTAGACCAGACTGTAAAACCCCTGTTATAGACAAAGCACTCTGAGAAATACTAGGTAGCCACTAGACCAGACTGTAAGACCACTGTTCTAGACCGCTGGTGTTGACACAGCCTGCGCTGTCTGATGAGCCTGGCTCTCAGGAGGAGCTCACCGCGTCCAAATGCCTTCGAATTCTCTGAAAATCAATGCGATTTTCAGATCAAGCTCTAAAAATCCTCCGAGCCTGTGTGGCGCTCACGTCCTAGCCTCTTAGTACTTGTTCCGATTGTGGCCGGTGATCGAGTAACCGGGTTGAAATCGTGAATTCCTAGTACTTTTCTCGAAATCTGCTTGTAATGGTGTAACTGGGTTGAAATTGTGAATTCCTAGTACATGTTCCGATTGTTTCCGGTGATCGAGTAACGGGGTTGAAACCGTGAATTCCTAGTACTTTTTATGATTGCTGCCGGTGATCGAGTAACGGGGATGAAATCGTGAATTCCTAGTACTTTTTTCGATTGCTGCCTGTGATCGAGTAACGGGGTTGAAATCGTGAATTCCTAGTACTTTTTTCGATTGCTGCCGGTGATCGAGTAACGGGGTTGAAATCGTGAATACCTAGTACTTTTTTCGATTGCTGCCGGTGATCGAGTAACAGGGTTGAAATCGTGAATTCCTAGTACTTTTTTCGATTGCTGCCGGTGATCGAGTAACGGGGTTGAAATCGTGAATACTTAGTACTTGTTCCAGTTGTTGTCTGTGATCGAGTAACGAGGTTGAAATCGTGAATGTTCTCTGAGATTCAACATGAAGGGATTTGTTGGAACTGCATGGTAGCCACCATATGTTCTGCATTGACGAAATATTCTGAATGTGCTCTTCAAATTATTATTGAGTTTCAACGTGCTCTGTACTGATGATGTTCTATCGTTTTCTCAGGACCATCAGAGTGAATCTTATTTGTCCCTTAGTGGGTTTTTGGCTGGTTGAGAATGCAGTTCGTAATGTTGATGAATTGCATCGCAGTACTGAAAAAAAGAGCTATCTAACATTTATAGAGGGCATAATACCATAACTTTATAGGATTAAAAAGCGTGTTATTACATAAAGACATTAGGCGTTTTCTGCGAACTAAAATCCTGCCTTAATGGATAACTGCACTGCAACTACTGATAAACACAATGTCCTCCACTTCCCAGTGCACTAAAAGCGGTCTCTGTGATGAACGTGGCAAGTAAGTCACATTTCTTCGGTCGTAGCTATGTTTCATTCCATTCACGTTACTCATTCATCACGCGTGAGGCGGCCAGTAATATTGAATGCTATCACCAGGGTGTTAATCCATATCCAGACGCGTGGGTCCGCGGTGGGACCATTCTTCATCGCTCAGCCCCTCAGAAAAAACGTGTTATGCCTCGCAAAGAAAAGGAGCTTCTTCTGAAAGCTCCCTGGCTTGAGAACTTGATGCTGCCCATAAATTGCAGCCGCATTCGTCGGTCAATTTTCATGCATTTATTATGAACTTTTTGTACGCGAGGATGCGCATGCTTGGAAATGTGGCTCGAGGTGTGTGATACGCGATTGATTCGAAAGAGTTGAGTTTTTCTGTGTCATTTTTTGAGGTTATCAACTGTAAGGTATTGGTTCTCGACCAACGGCAACAACAACCTAAATCATTTCTTGAGGTTATCAACTGTTAGGTATTGTTTCTCAACCAACGGCAACAACAACCTATATCATGTATTGAGGTTATCAACTGTAAGGTATTGTTTCTCAAACATCGGCAATAACAACCTCATTTCTTGAGGTTATTAACCGCTTCATGTAAGGTCTTGCTGCATGTAGGCTGTAGTTTTGCTACCCCTGGCGACAACCACGGAGTAATACGCACAAATATCACGAAAATATTTTGTGTAAGCGAATGATCACACAGCACAAGCATGGCGAGAGGGAAGCTGTCAACGATATGCCAGGGAGCTCCAAAGACCTTGTTTTGCTGCCATGATCTGTGGCGTGCCTTTGTTCCGAGGCATTGTCTTGGCCGTGGTCTTTGTAGAACTTAAGCAATAAATTAAGGGCCTTTTATTAATTCTTCTGCAAAGGCGCGAAATAAAAACTAGGATTGCCTGACGCCACCAGCGCGCCTAGTCTGAATAATGACCCGCGAATTTTAGGGACAACATTTTCGCGAAATTTTTACGTTCGAAGGGGCGTTCATTTGTTCAGAGAACGGGGCGCAGTTGCCCTTGTGAGCGGGAGAAGAGCACGAGCTCCGTATTGTGTTGAAAAATGATAAATGTTTGAGGTGTGGTGCTTATGTGTGAGGTGTTGTGCTAATGTGTGAGGTGTGCTAATGTGTGAGGTGTGCTAATGTGTGAGGTGTGCTAATGTGTGAGGTGTGCTAATGTGTGAGGTGTGGTGGTAATGTGTGAGGTGTGGTGCTAATGTGTGAGGTGTTGTGCTAATGTGTGAGGTGTTGTGCTAATGTGTGAGGTGTTGTGCTAATGTGTGAGGTGTGGCTAATGTGTGAGGTGTTGTGCTAATGTGTGAGGTTTTGTGCTAATGTGTGAGGTGTTGTGCTAATGTGTGAGATGTTGTGCTAATGTGTGAGGTGTGGTGCTAATGTGTGAGGTGTTGTGCTAATTGAACCACGAGTTGAGCGCGACAAACTGATCAAAATGAACTGTTACTAAAACTGTACCGTAACAATGGTTTAATCTAATTCTTCTCGACCGTAATTCAATTTCATGTCAAACTTAAGATTCAAATTTAAATTTAATAAGAGGTTCCAAGTTTCTCCATCTTTATGCGCTTCTAAAAATTCTTAGACGGATATTAAATTAGCTGTTGATATCTAAGAAAAAGCTGTTGATGTCTAGGAAGTAGCTGTTGATATCTAAGGAAAAGCTGTTGATGTCTAGGAAGTAGCTGTTGATATTTAAGAAAAAGCTTTTGATGCCTAGGAAGTAGCTGTTGATATCTAAGAAAAAGCTGTTGATGTCTAGGAAGAAGCTGTTGATGTTTAAGAAAAAGCTTTTGATGCCTAGGAAGTAGCTGTTGATATCTAAGAAAAAGCTGTTGATGTCTAGGAAGAAGCTGTTGATGTCTAAGAAAAAGATGTTGATGTCTTGGAAGTAGCTGTTGATATCTGAGAAAAAACTGTTGGTGTCTAGGAAGACGCTGTTGATATCTAGGAAGACGATGTTGACTTATAGGGAAATACACTTTATAAGGAAATAAGGTCGTGACATTTTATCTTTGGTCACTTCTCAGTGGCACCACACAACTCTTACTAAATTTGCTTGAAATTGAAAAAGAATAAAGTTCTCTTTTTGAATTTTCTATGTAAATGGTATTGCTGTGCATTGTAGAAAATGTAATTTGTTTCCATTGCTGAACCCGATTTTCATATATATTCTGTTTTCCATGCTTTTCTTTACATTTGTACCGATTTTCATTGCATCTTAATAAAAAACAAATGTAATAACACGCATGAGCGAACACTTTTCAATGTTCACTTTAGATATTTTTCTTCGACCTATTTAAATAAATGCTATTAAACCGTCGAAAGAGGAGCCATTGCCTAACATGAGTCGTTCCAATAGTAAACAAAAACATTTAACTTTTTCCAGCTTGTTGTAAATTTTCATGTTGCGCTCTGTAAAACTTCCGAGTTTAGAAGCCAGTGAAAAAAGGCCGCGGCTCTAGAAAAACCTTCCGTGCGTTAACTTTAAACATACACAATGATTTTGCACATTTGAGGTCGAGCATTTTTATCACGTTGCCAGAACGGATTCCAATTCCTCTAGGAAGAGCGGCTTTAAATAGATTAGGGTATCTAATAGCTCATTACAGCTCAGCACCGCCATCTGCAGTGAGCCCACCACCGATAATTGCATAAGGGAACAAGTTAAGAGATAAGTACAGGCAAAAATGGCTTTTGTTGACGATTGTGTTGCTAACTCGACCATTTGGACAAAGTTCTTGAAAATTACGCGTAATTACTAGCGCAGTTTGAGCTTTTCAACCATGCTCACTTATTTGATCTGTATTTTCAAACAAGGATTAAAATTAGGACGTTTTTGAAATACTTGCGATCGTGAAATGACTGGCAAAAGCATCACAAAAAATTCACATTCATTGAGCGTCTCCGTTGCTTCTGGTGATTTTTACAGGGAACTAAGGTTGCATGTTTTGCACGCATGCCATTCTGAAAGCATGTTAGCTTTTTTTTAGCAAAGCGGTTGCTTAATTCATGGAGAAGTTCTCAACAATGAGGAGGTTTTGAAAAAAGTACCATTGAGCGATTCACTTATGCTTGCCAGTCGTACATAAATGCCTTAAAATGACTTCCGTCAACTAATTTAAATTTCTAACCCTCTGTGCAAAGGCTTGAGGGAGCTAATCGAGCTTCCCCTGCTGATAAAAATAGTATAAAAGAGTGACCGATATGGTCGCGGTCGCTAACTTTGCTGATCAGCGAAGCAATATCGTGGCTGGGCATCAGGAGCGGGTCACGAGCAAACAGATCTGCAGAGTGCTCACCGCTGTGTCTGCTTGAATCTGCTCACAGATACGGGCTGGGTCTGCCCATATCTGTTGAGTGCTGAAAGATGGGTCTGCCCAAATTTATTGAGTGCTGAAAGATGGGTCTGCTTAAATACGTTTCAGAGCTCAAAGATGGGTCTCTGTCCCAAAACAGAATGCCTATATATGTTGCAGAGCTAAAAGATGGGTCTGTCCAGTTATTAAGTGCTCAAAGCTCCGTCTGCCCAACTTTGTTAAGTGTTAAAAGTGTTACAATGTTTGAATTTATTAAGTACTAGAAGCTGGATCTGTCCAAATTTATTAGGTTATCAACCCCAGGGAAAGCTGAATCTATTCAGTGCTGCAAACTTAGTTTGCGCAATTCTGTTGAGTGCTCGAAGCTGGACTTGCTCAAATTTATTAAGTACTAAAAGCTGTTTTTCTGTGTATATAACATGAGCTAAAACTGTTTCTACCATGAACCCTCTAGAAGAAAAACTGTTAATGCAGAAATCTTGTGTGGGCTCATAAATGTTTACTAACACTTGTTGGGTGCTGAATTCTGTTTATGTCTGGAATTGTAGAGGGCTAAGGGGGTTTCTCCCTAGATCTTTCAAGTGCTAAAACCTATTTTCCCCCAGCCCTGCTTTGGGATTAAACAGTTCTGTTTCTGCCTTAATTTGTTTCACACTTCTGTTTCTGCCTTAACTTGTTTCACACTTCTGTTTCTGCCTCACTTTCTTAAACACTTCTGTTTCTGCCTAAATTTGTTTTACACTTGTAAAAGAACTGCCGTAAAAAAGAAGACTATTTGATAGACCGTTCAAATTACATGAAGACTCGGCAGCCTTGACGTTACACCAAGAGAGCAGCCCCCAACTTTAAAAAATAATTAATAAGCGCTGTAAATTAAATTTTTCCTTAAACTCAGAAATAATAATAGAAAAATCAATGGAATAAATAATTTATCACAAATGAAACCATATAACACATTATCATGTTTTTTGTGTAGTTACTTAATAAATACAATTATCTCTTCTCAAAAGTGTTTAAGAAAGTGTTAGTAACCGAAATATTAATTTGACGCCCAAAACAACCTGACAAAGAACAGTAAATTTTGGGAAACTTTGTGAAAGATTACCCGTATCGTACAAACATATGTAATTCCACAATATCAACAAAAGGTAAAATACCCCATTTGATATCAAGAGAAGAATAAGCACCGTAAGATCATTTAAGGTGTTTTTTCCCCAAGTGATCTAAAATATTCTACTCATAAGTAGTTGTCAGTGTTTGGGCTGCTTCAACAGACCGCACTTCATGCCTGACTGAAGTCCCCTACAACTGGTTTTGGCAAACCACAAGCTTCAGCACGACTTCTGCCCTGCACAACGTCACTACCAACCGTACATTAAAAGGTATGGTCGTAAAAAAGAATTAGATGATAGAAGAACACTTATTTTTAGAAAAGG
This sequence comes from Platorchestia sp. MABIK, assembly GCA_014220935.1. Classification (NCBI taxonomy): domain Eukaryota; kingdom Metazoa; phylum Arthropoda; class Malacostraca; order Amphipoda; family Talitridae; genus Platorchestia; species Platorchestia sp. MABIK. The sequence continues at coordinate 73,117 of JACJUY010001751.1, forward strand.
ATATGTCATTTTCCAGCTTGCTTGTCGGTGCAGTGTAAAGCAGATGAGTCATAATATTTAGGAAAAACTGATTATCTACCTGCGCCAATTTCATCGCGAAGCACAAATTTCAGTTAAAAAAGTGCTACTAACATAGAGAATTTTGTTTTATTATTATTGATAAGAGTGCAAAGAAACGCGTCTATAATGAGATAATTATTACATCACACAGTCTATGAATATAAATATTTTGAACGCGTCGACCTATTGTGTCATTATCAACCAATTTTGTTTATCATAATTTTTCTCCAAGTGAGATCCAACGGGGAAATGAAAATTCTCACTTGGTAGATGATCTCTTTCAAGGAAAACTGAACGCGTTTAAGTCGAGAGGGCACGCCTTAGGGGTATACAAATAATTATAATTGTTTGCGCCTTTTTTGATTGTTTCAAAGTTCACGGGCTGATCTGACGCGCAGTTGAGAAGAACATGCTGTGAAAGTTATTTTCTCCTCGAAATCCTGAGGTGGTGTACTAACTTAAAGGTATTTATGCCAGCAAGAAAATGCTGGTAGTCTTCTTGAAAAATTTTACAATGGTTTCCTTGAAAATCAATATATTTGTGTATCATAATCTATGCAAGTCAGTTTGTTTTCATCTACAGATAAAATGAGGTTATCATTTTTTGGAAAATGTTTCGATGTTTCTCTATAACTAGTAACGTCTGCTTATCGAGCTTTGGGTTTCTATTTTTTCAGCATCTCTTTTACGATATTTAGTTATGTATTAAAATCTTCAATTGGAAACTCCCCAATATTCCTTTTTTTAGAGCGGTTAAACAGTGTCTTCATTTGGATTTTTGTACATTAAAAAGTTGAGAGCTCACCTATTTCTAAATTTAATTTTATCGAGAAAAAGTGGCTCGATTGAGCGCGTGAAAGAAATCCAGGTACACACAAGCCCTTCATGCGTAGAGTTATACACACAAGCCCTTCATGCGTAGAGTTATACACACAAGCCCTTCATGCGTAGAGTTATACACACAAGCCCTTCATGCATAGAGTTATACACACAAGCCCTTCATGCGTAGAATGGTTTTAAAATAAGTCTATCTTTGTGCGCGTATGTTGAAATATCAGCGCTGCAGCGCCACTGTTAACTAATGCAATAACGTGCCCTATTTTAAACCCGTATTTAGGTCGAACAGAATGGAAATTAAGAGTCAATTTAGTCTCCGTCAATAAAGTTTCCTTCTTCAGACAGAGTCGAAGATTAAATTAGAATCCAATTGACCGTCAAATTAGAATTCGATCAAGACCAAAATTAGACACAGATTAGGTCGGAGACCGAAAATAAAAGAAAGAAGTGAGAATCCTGTGAAGAATATTGATAAGAGGAGAAGTGTATAATTATTTAGGCATTTCATTGATACATTTATACATGTATGCCAAAAAATTGCGTTCCCATAATCCATGATGAAAGCCTGTACATATGTATATGATGAAACCTAGTGTCATGAGCTCTGATGATAGATTAATTTGTTTGGGTGCTTTTATTTTATAATTTGCGAATTGAAAGACAATGCATGTAAGACTTATAGTAAACGAAAATAAATTTTAGCCGCTGTGAAAGATTGAAAATTTAAAGCTTTTTGACTGAACATAAGGGAGGATGAAAGCATTTACTTCAGCGATAGGGCACACTGAAAGTAAATGCTTTCGGGCATACATCAGAGCTCCTAGACTGAACAGAAGGAAGGTATTGTGTGTAGAGCTCCTAGACTGAACAGAAGGAAGGTATTGTGTGTAGAGCTCCTAGACTGAACTGAAGGAAGGTATGGTGTGTAGAGCTCCTAGACTGAACAGAAGGAAGGTATGGTGTGTAGAGCTCCTAGACTGAACAGAAGGAAGGTATGGTGTGTAGAGCTCCTAGACTGAACAGAAGGAAGGTATGGTGTGTAGAGCTCCTAGACTGAACAGAAGGAAGGTATTGTGTGTAGAGCTCCTAGACTGAACAGAAGGAAGGTATGGTGTGTAGAGCTCCTAGACTGAACAGAAGGAAGGTATTGTGTGTAGAGCTCCTAGACTGAACAGAAGGAAGGTATGGTGTGTAGAGCTCCTGGACTGAACAGAAGGAAGGTATTGTGTGTAGAGCTCCTAGACTGATGAGAAGGAAGGTATTGTGTGTAGAGCTCCTAGACTGAACAGAAGGAAGGTATGGTGTGTAGAGCTCCTAGACTGATGAGAAGGAAGGTATTGTGTGTAGAGCTCCTGGACTGAACAGAAGGAAGGTATTGTGTGTAGAGCTCCTGGACTGAACAGAAGGAAGGTATTGTGTGTAGAGCTCCTAGACTGAACAGAAGGAAGGTATTGTGTGTAGAGCTTCTAGACTGAACAGAAGGAAGGTATTGTGTGTAGAGCTCCTAGACTGAACAGAAGGAAGGTGTTGACATAATCTTACCCTCGACATAATCTTACCCTCTGCACACTCTTACCCTCGACATGATCTTACCTTCGACATAATCTTACCCTCGACATAATCTTACCCTCGACATAATCTTATCCTCTACATAATCTTACCCTCTGCACACTCTTACCCTCGACATGAGCTTACCCTCGACATAATCTTACCCTCGACATAATCTTATCCTCTACATAATCTTACCCTCTGCACACTCTTACCCTCGACATGAGCTTACCCTCGACGTAATCTTACCCTCGACAAAATCTTACCCTCGACAAAATCTTACCCTCGACATAATCTTACCCTCGACATAATCTTACCCTCGACATAATCTTACCCTCTTCATAATTTTACCCTCGACATAATTCTACCCTCGACATAATTTTACCCTCGACATAATCTTACCCTCTGCATACTCTTACCCTCGACATAATCTCACCCTCTTCATAATTTTACCCTGTGCATAATATCACCCCTTGCATAAATTTCATGACCAAATTTTACGGTATATAATATTATCTTTTTTGTACTTTTTCCTTTCAGCTGCTAGTTCAACATGAAGGGTTAACATCAACAGTGCATGTACCTCTGAAATTTTAGGGATAGACCGAAATACTTGTGGGTCATTTGTTACCACTTTTAATTTATGGTTTCCTTTTAATGTTAAAGTTAGGTTAATGTTAGGTTAGCTCAATTTAATTATTTTTGATTTTTGTTATTTTTTAATTTTTGTTTTGTTTCAGGCCAAAATGAATTTCTGGGACCTTCCAAGAACTAAAGAGAAAGGTCCCAGAGACTCATTATATACATGTGGAAAGTAGGTAAATTGTATAAGAAGTAAATATTAATCAACAAGAATACTTTCTCACATGAAAAATCCATTCATACTGTCAAGAACATCAATTCAATATTCATAAACAATTGCATTTTTCACTTTTCCCCTAAGAACACTTTTTGCCCTTAACAAGTTGTGACAGATAACCCACAAGTACTCAGACTGACACTACTGCGTAGATGTTAAAAAAAGTAGGTAAATTTATGCGATACAATTCAGTAAAAGTTACTGTCATTGATATGTTGAAACGGGCGGTCAAAGTTACATTCATCGTGTTAGCGCCAACTAATCCATGTGAAACTACGAAAAATACAATAACGAGTATAGGAGATTTTCCAAACTTTGAACATCTTCATTACAAAATCTTCTCGTAACTCTAGAAACTAAGCGCAAATTATTCGTACATTATTTGCCTCGATCAGCAGAAGCTAAAGGATGAAATTCCCTTGGTCTTTTTTCAAAGAAGAGAACACAATTTCCCTTTCGTTGTTTTAGGAGTAACGCAGAAATCCACATTTATGCCAGTAATAACGGTTTCTCAAAACTTTACATATTCACTGTGATGAAATGACGTAATGGTCTGCAGAAATAAGTGTCTCAATGAATTGCCTTCCAATAACTGCGACGATAATGTGACTGAAATTCCAGCCAATGAAAATCTTTTTCTTTACTATAATTGAAGCTCTCAGAAATTACTCAAAACCTCTCCTCAAATTACGTTCTTGCAAGATTCTTTCACCCTTGATCATAAGTTCAAAATTTTCTGAAAAATTAGGCATCTTCACATATCAAGGTTCTTTTTTAAGAAACAACAACGCTAAAATTCTTAAATTCTCTTCTGATCCAATATTCCACCGTTATACAATTCCATATCCCTTGACATTATCAACACCAGGAACAAAATTAATTTAAAAAATCAGTATCTCTTCATTTCAAGGTCTTACTCATCATCAATTTCAACACGACATCACAAAATAGTCAAATTCCATCATCTTTCCATTCCAAGACGCTATCCTTCATCAATTTTAAGAGAATGAATTAATTTAAATCCTTTCCGAATTCAGAATCTTTTCATTTCAAAGCCTTTTCTAAAATTTCCATCGGTATTCAGAATCTCCATTTCTCTTCATCACTGACAGCAAAACAAAACAGCCGAAAACTCACTTCAGTATTCAGCATCTCCGTTTCTCCTCATCACTGACAGCAAAACAAAACGAGCAAAATAAATTTCAGTATTCAGCATCTCCACAGCTCCTCATCAGGGACAGTAAAACAAAAGAACATTTCCTTCATTATTCCAAATCTCCATTGCTCCTCATGACTGACGGCAAAAAAAAACAACCAAAAATTCCCTTCAATATTCAGCATCTCCATTGCTCCTCATCAGTGGCAGCAAAACAAAACAACATCTCCTTCAGTATTCACCATCTCCATTGCTCCTCATCAGTGACAGCAAAATATAAAGCATCTCCTTCAGTATTCACCATCTCCATTGCTCCTCATGACTGACAGCAAAACAAAACAACATCTCCTTCAGTATTCACCATCTCCATTGCTCCTCATCAGTGACAGCAAAATATAAAGCATCTCCTTCAGTATTCACCATCTCCATTGCTCCTCATGACTGGCAGCAAAACAAAACAACATCTCCTTCAGTATTCACCATCTCCATTGCTCCTCATCAGTGACAGCAAAATAAAAAACATCTCCTTCAGTATTCACCATCTCCATTGCTCCTCATCAGTGACAGCAAAATAAAAAACATCTCCTTCAGTATTCACCATCTCCATTGCTCCTCATGACTGACAGCAAAACAAAACAACCAAAAATTCCCTTCAGTATTCAGCATCTAGACTGCACAAGGCCTGTCGCACGCAAGGGTCTACAGAAGCAGACCTCTCGAATTCAGTGAGCGAGTGCGCCCTCGAGGTGCTCGTAATGGAGCGCACCTCCCGCCGTGCCTTTGTTTGGAGGGAGCGGCTGTAGCTGCTGCTGACGACCTCGCACTGCCTTTCATTTCTGCCGTCGCACTGGAGAGCGGTTTGTTGTAGTCTAAAAGCCTCTAGTTCCCGCCTTGAACCTGTGAGTAGGGACTTAAAAGTTGCCATTCATAAGCCGTTTCCGTCTGGATATACTCAACTGCCATTTTGGTCTGATTGAAACCATGATTAGGGCTGTACATTTAAAAGTTTCTGAATATTTTTGAACGCCTAATTTCTATGCAAAGCAGTTTCACTGTCGCATGCAACCCAAAAGTCAATTTTGCATTTCCTTTACAAGTGTCGAGGGGCACCAAATGAGGTGGGAGTTCACCGCCCCGAGAAAATCGTGGGCTTCTATAGAAGTCTCGCCTTTTCTGTTCTAACATGTCACATGAAAACCAAGAAATTTCTTCTAAAAATTGTCAATTCAATTCCAGTACTTTCTTGCTATCAGATTCATAGAGGGAATTTGATCTGTACAGGGTTCTTGACACTGTCAAATTCATCAAAACCTCTTAGATTATCACTGAACTGTGAATGTTGGCCCGCATAAATCATTAATTTCTGTGAACGTTGTTGATAATGTTCTGCTTCTAGCTGCAGCAGTTGTGCAGAATTTTGCCTCAATTTGTCAGCAGTCTAACAAAAGATATTGTACCAACTGTGCACAATTACCATATTGGAATCACTTGCTACTGCAGTTTAAGCGTGTTCGATAAATTCTTGCAACTTTTTCATTTGAATAGACTTTTGCTACAAACGTGGTCATCAACACACTGGTGCGTGCAACCATTAACAGACATACGCTCAAGTTGTTGGGAACACTTAAATCCTTTCTTAAATACTAGCTGTGAATCTTTGCTTATGCTTGCCTCAAATGTCTTTGTTTTTCAATTGAGATACCCTATACACTGTTGCGAATATTTTGCAATTTGGAAGTCGCAATTTCAGGTTTATTGTCTTTAAAGCCGCATTTCAGGGTATGGAGTTAGTTTATACAGATGAATATTTTATTCAATGTTGTCACTGCATTACTCTGTACCACCGAAAAAAAGAAAAAAGAAAACCGTTTATTTCCAACGACGTTGCCACATGAGACGTTGTCCACCTCGAACCATTGCCTGAGGTAGGCATCGACTAGTTAGATCAATAAGAGTTGTCAATGAAGTATAAATAGAACAAGAAAAGGGATCAAACGTGTCTCCATCAATAAACATGCCTTCTTCAACTTCAAAATTTTATAAGCCAAACCATTTCTCTGTTTAAAAATAGCTGCTGTAAGCTCTTTTTAGTGAAGTGCAACATATTCTTTTTTGTGAATGCCTGTATTCTTCCTGCCGACTTTCCTTCTTTCCTGGGATCCCGTAATTAGATTGGGCTTAAACTTGATGCTTTAATCAAGGTAAAGCATTTTATGGAGCTTGCTCTTGGATGGAAATATCCCATGAAGCCTCGATCTTATTGAGGAAAAAAAACAAACAGACCCAAGACCAAGCAAAATGAACTTAGAAAAAATTTCATTAGTTAAGTACGTAGGCGATCTCAAAATGGTACTTCGGCGTCAACATTTCCGGGAGCATTTCGATTGACCAGAGAATTCTGTGTATTTTTTTCCTCAGAAATACGGGATGGAATGCTATAAAAGTCAAGCTATATAAATATTTAATTAATCATTGTTCGTTTAGAAAACGAATACAAAGCCATCTACCTGTGGGGTATAAACTATGTTGGAACGTCGATAATCCGATTCTCTAATTCGTTAAAATTCTGAATAAGATTTTGGTTTTTTATCATTCTGTAGTTTCCCTTAATTTCACCCATTCAATCTGCTACCTAATGAGAGGCAAAACCCATGTGCACATATCTCCATCTGATTTTGGGCCGTTTCCCATTGAATTGAATACTTAATGAGAGACAATGTAATTAGATTTTTCAACTCTGTCTTATTTAGGTTCGTCTTTCGGTCAATCAAGCATGTACTGGGAAACAAAGGTTATTCATTTTTAACTGTTTTGTTCGGAGCGTATTTAAAAGTTATGCATTCATAGAAAAACTCTCCAGTTCTATCTTTGTCTCTACTTTCAATGTGAAACATTTTCGACTGCCCTGATAGAGACTAGCTGGGACCTGCTGATTTACATACATGAATTTTTGAAAAGCTAATCGAAAAAAACAGGCCTGGAATTACTGTACATTGGTGAGCAAACAGTAAATCTTTGAGGTTTATTCGGGCGTCATTGACGATGTAGAATGGATTGTAAATATGTTTGTAAATTAATTGAAAAATTGTGAAATTGATTCTCTAATAGAAGAACTGGATGGAAACGTCATGGAAGTAAAAAATTGATAATCTTAAAAAGTTAAGAACTGCGCAATTCGCTTGAAGCCTCTAGAATTTTAAAATTCACGTAAACATAATTTTGAAACTGAGCGCTTTTTAACTTTTCACATGTAAATTTTTCGCTCATCCTATTGTACTGCCAAAATAAATTTATATTATTTCCCGTTGAAGAAACCCATTAACTCAAACTTAGCTATTCCTTTAAGAGACTTAGAAATATTTTCTGAAAGAGGGTAAGGGCAGGGGAAAGAATAGAACATGAGTTTCTAATCTGGGTAATTGATCTCACTCATTCTGTGTTAGAAACGGCTACACCAATCCTTTCTTCAGTCTCTTAGAAATTTTGAGTCTTAGAAATTTTCTCTCTCTTCCACGACGGTTTTAACGCGCTCCTGTGAAAACTTTCACGAGCTTTCTCTACATTGTCGCATGGGTTATTGGCAACTTCTCAACGAGTCGATGCAATAACTTCTGGTGTTACAATACTTCAACCCGAAGGCTGATATTCTCCGGCAGCTGCTCTAGTAAGGCTTCTGATTCCAGCATGCTGTTTTTACGTGGGCAGAACGGCTCAGTCCTGTTCATTGTTTATTGCTACGTTCCTTGTTTATTGCTAAGTTCTTTGTTTATTGCTTAGGTCTTTGTTTATTGCTTAGTTCTTTGTTTATTACTTCGTTCCTTGTTTATTGCTTAGTTCATTGTTTATTGCTTAGTTCATTGCTTATTGCTTGATTCTTTGTTTATTGCTTAGTCCATTGTTTATTACCTCGTTCCTTGTTTATTGCTTAATTCATTGTTTATTGCTTGGTTCTTTGTTTATTGTTTAGTTCATTATTTATTGCTTAGTTCTTTGTTTATTGCTTAGTTCATTATTTATTGCTTAGTTCCTTGTTCATTGCTTAGTTCATTGTGTGTTGCTTTGTTCTTTGTTTATTACTTCGTTCCTTGTATGTTGCTCAGTTCATTGTTTATTGTTCAGTTCATTGTTTATTGCTTAGTGCATTGTTTATTGCTTAGTTCTTTGTTTGTTGCTGAGTTCATTGTTTATTGCTTAGTTCATTGTTTATTGCTTAGTTCTTTGTTTATTGCTGAGTTAATTGTTTATTGCTTAGTTCTTTGTTTATTGTTCAGTTCATTGTTTACTGCTGAGTTCATTGTTTATTGCTTAGTTCTTTGTTTATTGCTTAGTTCTTTGTTTATTGCTTAGTTCTTTGTTTATTGCTGAGTTCATTGTTTATTGCTGAGTTCATTGTTTATTGCTTAGTTCTTTGTTTATTGCTGAGTTCATTGTTTATTGCTTAGTTAATTGTTTATTGCTTAGTTCTTTGTTTATTGCTGAGTACATTGTTTATTGCTTAGTTCTTTGCTTATTGCTGAGTTCATTGTTTATTGCTTAGTTCATTGTTTATTGCTTAGTTTTTTGTTTATTGCTGAGTTAATTGTCTCAAAAATGAGTTCTTAACTCTCAGCTCCATGTACAGCCTGAATCGAAAGGCTCGTAATTCTGGTCTACTTTACGCGCATCTGATCGTTCAGCGATTTGTTCATTTCTAATCGTTGATCAGGACATAGTTCTTCGAGATTGAAACCGACTTTATTTAGCGTTGCGTGTCTATTTTGGATTTAATTTTTTGGATTGGGTGTAATTCGAAAATAAATTTGCGTGCAGGCAAAAAACAGCTCATTTACCTAAACACGATAAAGCTTCCTTGTCTTTTTTTTTAAGTGAACAAACACTGGAAAAATTGACATTTCGAGTTCCGCTCACTAGTTCTATTTTCGGTGCAATTTTCACTACTCCTCCCTAGAAGTCCAATACAAGCTTCAAATACGAGCCGCAATACACAGGATAGCTTGCGGAGTACAGGCATCATGAATGTATTTATCATTGTTCATTGCGAGCGCTGATGGCGCAGGCCCTCGCTACATCAATCGCTCTGTTCTCGACATCTGGTATCGATTTCCTTATCCCCGAAGGCCGTTTTGGTGGCCATTAACCGTAGAGACACGCTGGCATCCTGTGCCCAGTGGCATTGTCCTCAGGGCTGTGGCATGGTTCTCAGGGCTGTGGCATGGTTATCAGGGCTGTGGCATGACTTCTAAGGCTGTGGCATGGCTTCCATGGCTGTGGCATGGCTTCCAGGGCTGAGGCATGAATTCCAGGGTTATTGCATCTGTATGATGTCATCCACGAAGCACCATTGGTGTGATGTCTTCCTCGTGGTATTATCGGTATGGTGTCATACGTTTGGTATCATCCGTTTGGCATCATGGCTCAAGCAAGAATTGAGAAGTACCTTTCTATTGCATCTTTTTGGCACAATTCGTGCTGTACCTTTTCGTCATCATCTATGTATGTGATACTGTTCGTTCGATGTTTGATCTACAAGGACATTTGTTTCGCAACCACGCGACGCAAGTGACAGCAAAATATCCCGTGCTATTTGCAGAGGGAAACGTTTTTAGTATATATGTTTTTTTCATCTATTTGTTCCAGTACCATTTTTTTGGGTAAATATACGTTTTCCCATTCTTTGTTCAGTCGCATGGGGTCATTGGAGTACAGACCCATTCGTGTGTTTTCAGTTCTGATTCATGAGTAATGCCTTCTGTTCGGATTCATGGGTAATGCCATTTACTCGGATTCATGGGTGTTTTCAGTTCGGATTCATGGGTAAGGTCTTCAGTTTTAATTCATGGATAATGCATCCGGGATGAAAAGACATGTACACTGCGTTACAATTCTTTCATGCCCAATGAGTAATCGAAAATTAAAGTTTTAACCATCTCCTACGCGATGTCGAAACAGGGCATTATTCATGCTTCCTTGAGTTATGAAAACTGTCCATCACCATCTTCTAAATACTACCAACCCGGTGTCGTTAACGTCCGTATTCGCTGCCAATCATGCGCTGTAAAACTTATTGAGCTGCCAATCATCTGTATTCGTTCGCTGTCAATCATGCAAATTAACTCAGGGTATTTCAATTCGAGCAATCTTGCTATTCTCGAAAATTCACTGATGCCCATTCTGGGGACAATGTAAAATGTCTGGAAATCCATCCCCAACTTTTTATTTCATGCTCAGGATGCGCCATGCTCAGAGCCGCCATGCAAACTGTGCCCTGCTGTACAGCGTCGTCGTGCCATTTACTACTTCGTTATTTATTTATTTAACTTTAACTTCTACCCATCGACCGCAAAGAAAATCAAGGCAATAGTGAAAGTGACGTAGGATTCAATTTGAATTGAAATAGCATGATGAAACAACGCAGCGTCTCGCTTGACCAAATTTGCTAAAATAACAACGGTTTGTACTCTTATGCTTTTGAACATTTAAAATCGTAAATACTTTTGGTTTTTTGAATCTCTTTCTTTGTGTACCTAACAAATCACTTCTGCAGGATTGATTGATTCCTTCACAAATGTGATCTAGTCAATATTCAGACACGCCCACCTCAGATCTCCACGGAACAATTCTAACACTTTTATTCGTTCCTGCGTCTGAATCCTCTTAGGTTGAACCTCCTAACTCCTCGGAACTCAGAAAACTGAGGCAGTTTTCTAGGGCAAAGACAGAGTGTCCTTTAGACTGCTCTTTCTTGTGTCCGACTGTCGAGAGTTTCGAAATCGGATAAATCTATTGGTACATCCTACCTGATCTTTGCTTCCTTAAACTTTGCAACCAAGGAGAAAGCGCAGAATGTGTTGCATCGGGTCAAAACATTTCTCATGCCAGTGGTCCTGTCAGTGGTCCAAAATGTCAGAATTTTATTTTTGAACAGACGGAGGAAAATTTTCAACTTCACCTATTTGATCTTCCCAGCTGATGTGAGCGAAAAGCAACATACACCAATCATGGTTTTTGCTTCGGACCCTCATTAGGATTTTGAATTGATAATAGATGTAGAATATTCAGAGAGTGAGGCGGAGGCAGCTGTATAGCTTAAAATTGCACTACGATCTTATCTTGCTTACTCGGTTTTTGTTAAATTTGGTATTGTACAAAAAACAGTAACAAAAACTTTGACATATTTCGTTGACGTTTACCTTTTCTCAAAATTATACCTGCAAAATTCAGTTCGTCTTTGAAAAGCTTGGTACAGAGCCGTTGTAGAAGTGTTTGCTATTCTGTCACATTATCCTTGTTGACATGAGATTGTTTTTGAAAACTTTGAGCGCTTAATTAAAGTTATCAAGTTTGAGCTTCACATTTGGGTACTCTTTATTCACACAACTGAGTTATTTCCTTCGGTTGGACGATTTTCAGTCGACAATTGGATTCATTTTCAGACCAAATCCTGAAGAGGATTACTCGAAACCCATGAGGAAGAGGAGGAAAATGAGGGATTTAGGGTGCGAATACTACTATTGTGACTTCAGCTAAATTTGCTGCCGCAGAAAGAAGGAAACCAGGACTTTAGTGAATCGAAATTTGAAACTGGCCGGTGAAAAAGCGTAGAAGACAAAACGTGAGAAACTGAATCAATGAAAGGGACTTGAATGAAAAAAATTGAGATTTTTCATAACTCCAAGTAGGGGAGTAAAAAAAAATGCATGTAGAACAAATGGAGAAAGGAAAGCTACAAAAGGATAGCTACATTTTTTCAACGACTCAAGTCGATTAATAAAGTCGAAGAAAGGGATAGAGAAGACAAAACCAGACGTATGAATGCTTGCCAACGAAACCTGGAAGAAAGGATGAAACAATTTCAAAAAGTGAAAAGAAGACTAAATGCTGATTAAAGTGTTTCGAAAGAACAAAAGAATGAACAAAATGCCGTTGGTGCAGAGGGAGATAGCGCTGCAATAAAGCGAACAATTGAAAGCAATGAAGCTGCGCTCATAAATATCGCTCGAAAGAAACTGCATTCAAATTTCGAAAACAGAAGTCATGGAATAGGAAACTGAAGGATATAAGCAGTTGTTGAGGGAGAGCGAAGGAAGTAAATTAATTCTAGAATTTAACGCACAATACATGGTGAATAAGGAAAAAACACATAGGGGGATAAATTTGAACAGGAACCGTTGTACTGCATAATGCAGGCGCACACTCAAATTTTATACACATATATATATATATATGTGTGTATATTATATATATATATATATATATATATATATATATATATATATATATATATTT
>JACJUY010001751.1:85964-127392 GCA_014220935.1 Platorchestia sp. MABIK
ATATATATATATATATATATATATATTTATACATATTTATACATATAAATATATATAGAGAGAGAAAGAGAGAGAGAATTCGTCTGCATGATTTCATATCAAAATTTCAGAGGTGCGATAGCGAGCGTAGTTTTCACAAGTCCGTGTTATTTTCAAAGCTAATATCAAAGGAGAAAACACCTTGTAACTCAGTTTCAGGGCGCGCTGTGAAATTGGTGATGACAGGCTCGCCATAATTTGATTCAGTTACGTTGGATGTTTTTCTTCAATATTTTAACGAACGAATTAAGGAATTAGAAACTAGGCTGGAGCACAGACTAGCAATCTGTTGATGCAGGCTGGTGCTGGATGGCTCAAATGTTGCTCCAGTTATCAGAGTGGAAGGAAATTGGTATTTTGCTCAGTGTGCGGGCTGAAGGGAAATGCTCAGGAGCAATGAAGGACGATGTATTTCAATGTCGGATGCGGTAGAATAATTAAAAATGGGAGAGGATCATTTCTAACGCAAGCATTTTTCAAGAAAATGAAGTTTCAAGTGCAGACTATAGGCGTATGTGCTAGGGGTGTATTCTAGTATTCTAGTGTAAACGAAAATATATGCTTCGGTGGGGCAAATTCGCTGAAAAGTTGGAATGAGGAATTTATAATGTATACAGTAATAACAGAGCTTGATGAAAATCTTTTTTTTTGGTCAAGACCCATACATGGCAGCAAGAATATTAGTTCTCACTCAAAATAGACTCAGTTATTAGCGATGATTATTGTAAAAAATTAACATATGTAAAAGGAAGGGCAATTTCCCGTGCATGTTTCCTGAGACATGGCAAATTCTTGGGGCACGAAAATTATTCGGGAAATTATTCGGGAGGAAAAGACAATCCTGTGTGATACATTCCATGAATATCTCGACGTACAACTGATAAATCAATGTTTTAAACTTATCATGGCTCATTTACATTAATTTATTGCTGAAGGTGTACATAGATGTGTACAGGTTGGAAACATCTGTTATACGTTCAGTGCTACTCACAATCTATTATCTCTGCCACTTTGCAATCCATTATCTCTGCCACTTTGCAATCTATCGCCTCAATTACTCACAATCCATTATCTCCGCCACTTTGCAATCTATCATCTCGGTTACTCACAATCCATTATTTCCATTCTTATATGAACTAGAACACAGCACCTTGTGAGTATAGGTTGCTAATATGCAGCAAATTCAGGAAAATAATATACGTGACACAGAATAAAAACCGTAAAATATAATGAAAATAAAATGTCTATAATAATACACCGTCTCGACGTTACAAATTGAGGGAATTGTGAATAGTATTTGAATCCAAAACAGTTCTTAGACTTTCCCCATACGTCTTTATTAAAAGTGGAATATTCACGGTCACAAGCAAGCGATCTGACGAGATCAACTGAGTTTTGCAAGCATATTTATTTTCCTTCAGATACTATGAAATAACTTCCAAAATGCACACAACCACATTTACGGGCGTGCCTCTAGCAGTGAGATGTGGTGCCAGGATTACGGGCATGCCTGTAGCAGTGAGATGTGGTGCCGGGATTACGGGCATGCCTGTAGCAGTGAGATGTGGTGCCAGGATTACGGGCATGCCTGTAGCAGTGAGATGTGGTGCCAGGTTACGGGGGTGCCTGTAGCAGTGAGATGTGGTGCCAGGTTACGGGGGTGCCTGTAGCAGTGAGATGTGGTGCCAGGTTACGGGGGTGCCTGTATCATTGGGATAAGCTTTAAATTTGTCTCAACGACGGATATATAACTATAATTTATTGATGATAATTTTAAAAAAATGCTTCCCTTTTATGCAAGTGTAAGCTGACTGGTGAGAAGTCAATCCGCAGCCAAAAATTTATTTTTAATTTTCGAGTAAGTCCAGGTCACAAGAGTTAATCTAAGGAGTTGAAATCTCAAGTATGGAAGTTAAGGTCATGCGTGGTTGTTAATCTCAAGCTTGGAGGCTATTTTGAATCGTTGATGTTAATCTCAAGTGCTGAAGCTAATCGTGAGCACGGAAGGTAACCTCATGCGTACAAGTAAACTACAACCGTGGAGTTATTCTCGAGTGTATGAGATGATCTCAAGCACAGAAGTTAATCGCAAGTGTACCGGTTAACGTTTATCGTAAAATTCCATCATCAACGTCGAAGTTAATCTCAAGTATCGAAATGAATAGCTTAAGAAGAAGGTATACTTTCACGCACCAAAGCTAACTTCAAATATTGAAGCTCAATCCAAGAAGAGAAGTTAAATCTTACGCTGTGATTACTACAATTGTTTTCACACTCATACAGCTTCCATCAGAGATTTACTTGGAAGACTATTTTTAAATTCCAAGTTGGCCTGTTAAGGAGTGTCGGGCTCAAGAGCCTTTTGTCCAATTAGGAAGCACAATTAGTTCTTCTTTGTTTCCAGATATGAATGCGAAGTCTTCAAAAGAGC
This sequence comes from Platorchestia sp. MABIK, assembly GCA_014220935.1. Taxonomy (NCBI): domain Eukaryota; kingdom Metazoa; phylum Arthropoda; class Malacostraca; order Amphipoda; family Talitridae; genus Platorchestia; species Platorchestia sp. MABIK. The sequence continues at coordinate 88,435 of JACJUY010001751.1, forward strand.
GAGGACAATACGCTTCGGATTCTCGGACACAGCATCTGCTCTGTAGAAGAGTAAAAAACTTTATCATATTTTTCTTACATCAATGCGAAAATTTTAAATTTGTGCACACACTGGTGCGTTGCTATGTTGTTACTCCCCAACGCACGGTTGTGTTCCAAAATGGATATTGTTCTGCATTCGTTTTTCAAGAACATTCTGACATTGAAGTTCATTTCAGAGTAGAATTGTCAGTGCCTGACGCTCTCCAAAGTCAAAAGACGAGACGAAGGGAATTTCTTGTGATGGGATTTGAGTTGAATTTTATTTCGAATTATCAAAAATTGTTTCATCGAATATGCATCACCGAGTACGAATCATGTAATTTCCATCAAAAGCAGAACGCGATCCAATCTTATAATCTGGAATGGACCTTGCATTTCATAAGTACTGAAACCTGCCATATATTCTTATTTTATCCGACCTCTTCTGCTGCGAACTTCAATTTATGCGGACAGAAATTAGTCCAAGTTATTAAATGGATTAGGTGCTTTACTGAAATTATCCTTATTTTTGGAGTATAAGTTGAGGTTCACACGAGAGGATGCGTAGACCGACTGTATATAGTCTGGATACCTTGCAATACCAAACGTGATTTGAGCCAACCAACTTCGTCCATTAGAAATAACTGTTCATTTTGAAATTAGCGCAAGCCAATGTTGCAGCTCTGATGTCGATCGTAAGAATCTTATACTAATATATAGTTCTATTTTCAAACGCTGAATAGAATGAATTATGATTTCTTTAAAATATTTCAGAAAGCACTCTTTCGTTTACTAACAACAACAGCATTAGTCTCACGTAGATTCTATTCTTTGTACACAGTCGAACATCAAGCGTTCGGCTGGAAGGAAATGCAATAATCTCAGACTTAATATGATTTCTAAGTTTCTCTTAAGTTGTTTCTTTGTTGATCAATGCCCTAAGAATGATGGCAAATATAACTTCTGAATACGTTGCTTGCGATACGACCCATCGATGGGACGTTGGAAAAATTTAAACAATCTTTTTTTAAATTAATGGCATTTGATGCACCCAGTAAATGTTTGGTACTTATAAATTTGCTAATCACTTGTGATTTTGAATTTAAGTGGAATATTGAGCTTCAGTTTAACCCATCGCAGTTAACGTGTTAACCACTTTTTTTTTTGCAAGTCATTGCTAATTATCTGCGAACATTTCGGTTGCTTTTAGCACTACCACGCGTGATAAAAACATTATGGCAATATTAAAATTCGGATCTTTTCCAGATGACCCCTGCCAGTAATGCAACTCAATAGTTCATTCAATTGTAACTTTCGAAATAATCCACCTATTGACTTCATATTACTCTCAAACGAAAGATTGAAACATTCTTTCGTTTGAGAGTAATTTGAAGTCGATAGGTTCAAAGGTTCAAAGCTTACACAACGAGTAAGTTTTAAGCGTACACAAAGCGTAAGTTCTAAGCGTACACAAAGCGTAAGTTGTAAGCGTTAACATAGCGTAAATTCAAAGAGTGAGCGTCTCTATCACGATCCGCTCGACAACGTATGCGTTCCAAAACGCTCTCGGTACAGCGTAGAGCTAGCAAAAAATAATGTCGTAGCGAAATACGTAGATTATGAGATACACACGCAAAATTTCTTTTGTTCATAGATTTCGTGTTTACGATTCGTTCTCGAAACAAACAACTGAATTCGTATGAAATTTAAATGTGAATAAAAAAAACTGTGTCGTTACTTGCCTTCCGGCTGAATAATCTGCTAACGCAATTTCGTTTGTGATCTAATCTGAACGGCGTTGGTGTAAGTCAGGACTTTATAATTGTTTTGTCTATGCCAACCTTTCACCGCTGGTGTTCTTGTACTTCAACATGTCTGAGTTAGGTAAAATTATACATCAATAATTCTCTGTCATTAGCAACACGAGGTAAGTGTTTCACGTATGCAAAAATGTATTTATTTGTGCTCGTAATACCTAAAGTCGGTTCTCTGATGGCAACTGGCATCGTCCAGCTTAAGGTTTGTGAAAGACTCCGCCACTAAGTTTTCATGAATTAATTATTACCCATGACTCATTGACGCTGTACTGGAAGGATTTTCTGACCTTTCAATAATATTATTATGAATTTTATCCCGTGAATTGAATACTTTTAGTTCCGAGGCAAAGTTAAGCTGGTTAATGTAATTTGAAAGCCGCGTTCTGAATTCTTCATGTTCAGATTTACACGCACGTTTACATGAATGCTATTGAAAGATTGACAATTTTAAAAGGATTAATCAAATGTTAAAGTGCTGAAGGTACGTGGAAAATTCCAGCTTTAATGAAAAATAAGTCGCAGTCTAACAAAGCGTGTGTTCTCGATTACTTGGAAGAACCAGAAGCACGAACTAAAAATAAAAATAGTCTATGATTATGGACAACAACCTGTGTGAAAAAACTTTTAGCTCTAACCTAAAAATGATTATGAACTAGGGTAATGCGCAACAACCTGTATGAAATACATATTTAATCTTTTATTGAACAGAAAACGAGCGCACGTTATTCCATCAATAATTCAAGGAACGCACTTGAACGGTATATAAATTTCAGTTAGGAAGAGTGAATATCAAAAATGATTCAGCATATCGAGAAGTTTCAGAATAAGAACTTAATCTTCCTGGAACAGCTCACGGAAGAACAACAAGTTGAAAGATTGGCGACATTAGCTCCGGCTGTTCTGAAGAACACCCGCAGTTAATGGAGAAAGAACTGGCTTCAAAGGCCCGGAAAGACACAAGCTCCTCTGGCTCAACAACAATCATTCTAAAGGGAAATCTTTGAAGATCCAAACTGTATTCATTTGTCATTAAAGCTGGGTTTTTTAGACGCTGCTTTTGGGCTGCGAGCCAGCCATTTTAATGGATAAAACTGAACAAAGAAGACCCCAATTAAAGTGAGCTTCAACAGTTCTACAAAACATAAAGCCAGGAAGAACGTCTTTTTATTATGTCCATCTGACTGCACTTTTTGAACTTTCATTTTAGATGTAAAGAGTGGCCCTTTACACCATCGTTTCAACCTTGAACCTTTCTCTCTTCACGAATGCAGTAATCTGACAACCACACTCCATACATTTCATTCAGCACTTATCTTTATACTGTGTGCTAAATTTTTGTTGGTAGATATTGTGGAGTGAGATTTACGTTAAGTGGTTGTCGCTCGCTAGTGTAATCTGTGTTTAGATTTGCAACTACAATAGCTGCCAATGAATATTTAATAGAAATGCACTATCTAGTCACACTTTGCGCTAAACTATTAATATTACTTATCAGAAAACTACAATTTAAAAACTCGCTAAAAGCTACTGAAAGATTAATTTCTTAGTAGCGTTGTCTGAATAATACTTAAAATAGATCAAAATCTGGGAATGTTCTGCGGATGATTCTCAACTGAACCCATTCGTATTTTCCAATTTTATGATTTGATGAATTTTTTCAACAAACTTCAAAAATTCGTGCAGGAAGTTGAAGGAAACATCAAGCTAAGAAGTGCACAATAATCATAACCCTGCAACCTAATTTTTTTAGGAGATTAGCATCTACACAATGCTCTTTACTCAGCATTGCAACACTCCAATATATCATCTGGCTCCAACTTTCGCTCTTTTCACAACTCTCATTCAGACTCAAAGTTTTTCTTCAAAGATCTTCAAACATGTCAGTCAAATATTTTATGACTGGTTTTCAGAAATTCATGAACGTTCATCAATTTTGAACGGGCTCAAATAAATTCATGAACGTTGATTCATTTTGTAGATGCTCATAAACATTCATGAACGTTCATAAATTATGTATGTGGCTCATAAAAGTTCATGAACGTTTATCAATTTGTTAGATGGCTCATAAATATTCATGAACGTACATAAATTTTGTAGCTGGCAGATAAAAATTCATAAGTGTTCATTCATTTTGTAACTGGCTCATAGAAATTCATAAAAGTTCACCAGTCACACCCAAACTGCTGCAATAATATCAATAACAATAACAAGAACATCAGAAAAACACAACAGTATGTATAACACGATCTTTTAGAACATCGACGAAACGTCAGAGCATTACGTGTTATTGAACAAAGTTTCACGTCATTGCGCTCGGCAGAATTTGAGTTACTGGTTCCAGCCAAGTCGAGCGTAACAAAAAATTTGGAGATTGAGAGGTAAAATGAAAACTTGGATTGCAAGACACGCTCGCGCCCTGGCCTTCAGCGCCTCGAAGGCGTTAGCCAAGTGTCATAAATCATAGTTTTTGGGCTCGAACTGTCAAAGAAGGAGGGTTCGCTTTTTCCACCTGATTAGGACGCAAAACTGATCTGAGTTTCACCGCGAAAATGACTTCAAAATTAGGAGTATTTTTCTAAGGCAAGTACTTCTCGGTCGTTTGCAGTGATGTGAGATTTTAGAGTGTTTGAAGTTTCTAATTTGTATTCCACTCTGATGATTAGATGAAAGAAGTTGTCACAAAATGAGTCGCGTATTGAAGGCAGCTGGCTCTCATAAACTTAATTGAGCTCACAGCTGGAGTATCCATTTAAAACGAGCTAAATAAAATTCACAAGACAGCTATTCATGTACTAAACAAATTTATCAAACGAAAAAACAAAATCTACAGAGATGTAATGTGAGCGAACAGACATGACAAGTGACGAAACAGCAGCTCATAAAAATGTATATGCAGAATATAAAAAATTCAAACGGCTTCCTACAAGATCGTTTCACTCATTCCATTGAAACATCCTTCATTTGCAAATTTTATAATTTACAAAATGTCTATCAGATTCATTACCTCCAGAACTCAGCCTTTGATGCAGATGAGAAAGAACCAGTGATGCTTTAGCATTTTAAAGAAGAGGATTTAGGATCGGTGTGCAGTCTCCTTTGCTTGAATCAGCTCTGCCAGCGGACTCACGCAACCGATTTCATTGCTGGTAAGTGGCAAATGGGAGTATTTTCTGTGCATTTTATGACTTGAATCAAAAGTTTTAAATCCCATGTGTCAACTAACTCGACTTAAATAAACTTTAAAACGCTTTGCTAAAATTTGTTCAGTGGTTGAAGTAATATGTGAAAGCCTCAATGACCAGGATTGCTCATGAGTCAACATACTGGATTGACTATGAGTAACTTTGATCAGTATTGAACTAATATACCCGGACTAGCAGTGCACAATTGCTATTGTATGGTCTTCAAGTCATTACCATAAGCCTGCGTCTCGTAGAATCGGCAATGGAAAGTCAATATAACAGAAGAAATGCTTTTATTGTAGAAAAGCTTCGGTTAATGCGAAGTTTATCTTAAAATCTTAAAAATCTTAAAATAATCTTAAAAAAGTTTATCTTAAAATCTTAAAATCTTAAAAATCTTAAAAAAATCTTAAAAAAGTTCATCTTAAAATTAAGAAAGTTATGATATTTTCCCATCAGAAGTTGAGCGTTTACTGCAATTTTCCGGACACTGATCCCAGATTTTTCTCAAAAAATTGTTCTTAATTTTGCATCTACATCAGTTATTCAAATAAATCGACTTTGATGACGCGAAGAACTCCATTTCCAACGCACAGCACGAGTCTTCATAAAAATAACGGCTGAAATATTGATCTTGGTTATAGTAATGAATTTCAGTTTAATATCGTTTGAAGTTATATCCTGCAGTGAATATTTTCAAGTTTCCTTCACCCAGATAGCTCTAGGTTGCCAACCTTTCCTCGCCCCGCACCCCTAAATAAATTTCATTCGAACCTCGCACCACATAAAATAAAAATGTCGGCATATAGTCAATTTCCTATTAATTACATAGACTTTTTTCGCACCTTCTGAAACAAAAATGCCAAAAAATTGTCAACAACCTATTACTTACCTAGACTTTTCTCGCACCTCATGAAATAAAAATGCCAACATATAGCCAATAAAAAATTATTTACCTAGCTTTTTCTCTCACCCCCTGGAATATCGTTTCGCACCCTCAGGTGATGCAAGCAGTCGAGGCTAGGAACCCCTTCTTTAGGCTGAATGATTGATGTAAGTTCCAAGTTTCGTTACCAGCCAGATGTGCAAGTTTGTAAGTAACCCAAAGCCCTGGCCCTAGACATTCACCCACCTCAAAGAAATATTTAGAAATATAGTTTATATCCAATGATATCGATGCATGAAATGTACAACATTGGTTTTTAAGCCAATGGTTAAAGAGAGATAGAGTTACCGCTAAAAAGGAACTCAATAAATTTTTAGAATGGACTGAAATCAAGCACATGAGCTCCAAAATGCACAAATTTTAAATAATACAAAAATGTTTTTAATGATGCACACATTTTTGGTAATGCACAAAATTTTAGGAATGCTCAAATTTTTAATAATGCAAAAATTTTTAATAATGCTCAACTTTTTAATAATGCCCATTGGAACGCATGGTTTGCATGCCCTCCACACAACAAACGATCATTCTGTGTTTGGAGTTGTAGAGTAACAAAATCTTCTTAGCATCACTCAAAGTCGCAAGCAAAACTGTAGAGTAGAAAAAGATACTAGTTTTACGAACAGAAATGCTGAATTCTTTTTTATGCATCAAAAAACTTCGCCCACCGATTATATTCCTTTCAATTTCAACTGTTATTAATGGGGTCACGTTTTTAAAGCGAAAATGCTACAGGCTTTTTGGAATCATGTAGTAAATTTTCACACGGAAACTATTTTCAAAATCATGCACAAAAATTAAAGACATGTTGAAAAACACTAAAGTATTCATAAAACATTTTTTTAGACGTCTGAGAAAATTGAACTTTTGTGCAGAAGGTTTACAAAATTTGTAACTTTATGGAGAGTCGAGGAAAGCATGAAATTTTATCCAGGGAATCGGAGCCATCTTCAACTTCGGGGAGAGGTATTAACAAATGTAGAACTCGGTGCATGTGCGGAAAATTAAAAAAATCAGCTTTATGTCGGTGCAGCTGTGTGGAAAATTTAAAAAAATCAGCTTTTCATCCGGTACTCAATGATGAGTACCGGATAGGGCAGCATTAAATATTTTTTCCAATCGCCAACGGAGCTTAATATGAAATAATTCCCCCGTCGTTCCCACCAGTGATCTACGAGTGCAGTTTCCCTCAGTTTATCTCATTTTTAAAAATAGTTTTCGTGTTTGAGACACACTCCAACATCTCTCTTCTTAAGCTAATCGCATGTGTTTTGCATGCAAGTTCGCATAAAAGGGTGAGTAAGTTTGCTTATCTGTTATGATGCTCGTTCGGATAAAATGACAAATAAATTTCTTTATCTATTATAATACTCGTTCGCATAAAATGATAAATAAATTTGTCTATCTATTATTACGTTCGTTCGTATAAAATGCTTACATTTCGTCCATTGTGTCGGAAAATTTTGGTTATGACATTCTTGTGGTATTTCTAAGACACGACCCAGCTTAACTTTTTCGCCACCTGCATGCATGCTATTCTCCGCCTGGGCGATTTAAATGATTTAATCGCTTAGGCGGCGAAAAACATGCAAGCAGGGGGCGAAAAAGTTAGACTGGGGAGGTACCTCAGAAAGCGACTAGTACTAACTTGAAGCTCATTGTGCACCTACAACCAATTTCGAAATTTCTGCCTGTCTTCTTTTCTGCTTACTTGAGCCTCCTGTACCGCTCGAAATTTTGAAAAGTTGATTTATTTTTCTCTTAGTACAAATATATCTTAAGCTAAATAATTCATAAACGTTTTTAATCTGGGGATCTTCTCTCCATATTCAAGATGTGAAGTCTCATTTCAAAATCTTTTTATGTTTTTGCTTTCCCGTTTTTGTGGCATATTTTATGACGACCTACTCTGGCATGTGATTTAAATTTTGCGAGCAGGAAGGATAAGCCAATCGGAAATTCCCTAATATTGATACACGAAGATGGATTACTTTAATATTTTTCTGATTGCATAAATAAATTGCATGCAAATTCCGGGCAAACAATTTTCCGATTGAAAAGCCGAAACAACTTCTGAGTTTCAGCCACGTTTGGTAAATAATCTCTGGTATTTTCTTTTCCTAAATGAATAACATTCTTAGCATATGACCCAATACTTCTTGTATAGTGTTGTAACAAGTTTTTTGTTTGTTTAGGCAGCGATAAAACTGCTCAATTTTAACAGTATTCTTAGGAGAGCAGCAGGAGAAAACAGCGAACCCTTAACAAACATCTTCAATCGATCACTCGGAACAAAACTTATCTCGCAGGACTGGGAACTGGAATGTGTCAATCCAAACTTAAAAAAAGAATAAAAACTGCGCAAGAAATGCAGCCCATTCACTCTAACACTTATCACTTGTATAACTATGGTAAATTTGCTCAGAGTTACTCATAAAATATCTCAGAAACTAAAATTTGATTGCAGACATTCATTACTGATTCAGAGACGAAAACATAGATGTCGCACGAACCTGCTCGACTTCTTTGGAGGAAGTCAACGGAATTTACGACTGTTCGAAAGCCGTAAATCTCATATATCTCGATTTTCGGGAAACTTTGGATAAAGTTCTCCACGAAAGTCTTATGGCCAAAGTGAAAGCCCTTGGTGTGGAGTGGAACTTCCCTCGGCTTATGCAAAACTCGGTCTTCGGTCGTACACAAAGAATAACGCATGAGCAATTTAGGGGTCGGCCACATGTGACATCAAGGCTCCTACGCCGCCTGCTCGTCCTTTATACTACTAACGAGTTTGGCTTCGGAATCATCGTTGAAATCGAGTACGGAGATGGATATGAAACTCTGCCGCAAGAAGCACACAAAACGGGACAAATTTTAGCATTGATCAATGATCATTGACCAATGGAACTCATTCTTGTACTGTTAGTTTCTCACCCATGTCAGATCTAATGAAACACGAAAATGAAATAGAAATAATTGTCTGGTGCCGACTTCTGATAGTCCCTGAATGCTACAATTATGAGGCAACAAATTTTGGTCAAAGATCGATCTATTAATGTTTGCCTTACTTTGGGCATTGTGTGTAGTATGAAAACATTTACTATTTTTGATGATTTACGGGAAAAAAATTACAGTTCCTCTGGCGTTGCAATTCCTCCGGCGTTGCAATTCCTCCGGCGATGCAATTCTTCCGGCGTTGCAATTCCTCCGGCCTTGCAATTCCTCAGGGGCTGGAAGTCCTCCGGTGTTACAAGTTTTCATTGCAAGGTTCCTAGAGTTGCAGCGCCTTCGATGCAGCAAGAGCTCTCATGTCCAGGTCGTTGGCAGTTTCTGGTCGACTGCCCGGAGCTGCTGATGGAATTACACTCATCATGCAGTGCTGCGTAGGCACATCGCTACCAAAACAAGACCAAAGATCTCACTTCTGAAATAAGAGCCCTCAACATTCGAGTCAGGAGCTAACGTAATTTTTAAAGCACCGAAGTCAATTTTGGAGTATGGAGCAGCCATTTTTTTTGAGGCAGGAAGAGGTTCGTCTTTTTCTATTTCTTTTCCCGTTGTTCCAGGAGCCTGCAATTAAAAATTATTTCAAAGTGAGCTCTGTCTCATGAGAGCTTGGGCAAAGAATCGCTTTTTAGAAGCAGCGCAGGAAAATAATAGAGAATATAAATCAGGATTCTTGATTAAAACCTGAATTTTGAATGCGATTTTAGGGTTCACTGAAATTTTGTAAAATAATGTGTAGTTACAGTGAGTACTTGTTGAGCAGTGACTGATGGGCTGCGGTATAAAGCCTACTAAATGCTTTGCCTCAAATCACAATACATACGAGATTGTTTTGATTATGAAATTGGAGCCCATTATAAAAAATTAGGCTGGAAGCACACTGAATGTCAGGAAAAACAATAAAAGCCATTACATTGAGCTAGGTTTGAAAAGATGTTGTTTTTCATAAATTTTAAGATATCATGTTTTACTGATCAGGATTAAGAACATTGACAATTATGGCTATTCTCACAGAAAATGTTGAAAAAATAAATTTCTCAATACAAAAGTAAAAGAATGCATTAATTTAAAAAGAGGTATACCACCAAGACTAGTTACATTTACCAGCTCGAGTCCTCCGACTGGAACAATAAGTTAATAATATTCAATTATTTATTTATGTCAAAAAAACTCTTCAGTTCTGTTGGTTTTTCTCAGTTCCAGCCGGAACGATGAGTCATAATCTGACATGACCACACTGAACATCCACCCCGACAAAATCAGGCAAGTAATCAATCATTTTTGCTCTCCGAATCTCTCCAACAAAATCAGGCACAAGCCATTGGGCAGTCATTCGTGCTCTCCAAATTCTTCTCGTAGTCTAAAGAATAAACGTTCTCCTTCATGATGAGAAGCAGTCTGTCGGCACACACCATGGATATTTTACAGCCGACATGCAAGCAGGGAAGAGTTCAGCGTCCAGATATCGCTTGAAAGTGAATACTTGTGAAGTGTACATATACTCTCAACAGACTTCGCACAGCTAATTGGGTCTCAAGTGCCCGCAGTTAGGGAATAACACCTCACATCTAAATAACAAGGATTTGAAACTCCAGCACGAGCTCTTCTTTACCTCTTGTACCAAAAGAGCGATAGGTCCAATACACATGAACAATTCTTCTCCACCGCGAGAATCAAAGGAGCAATTTGTCCAATGCACTTGAGCAATACGGTGTGTCAGAATGATACGGATGGTATAAAAAATGCGTTGAAATCTAACTCGAAGGATTATGTATGTTGGCCGCGGTCGCTAGATTCTTGTTTGTCGGATTTCGAGAAGCCGGAGCTCCTTCAGTTATACTTTTTATTTTAGAATAAGTAAAACGTGAACAATCAAGATGTCACTTCAAACAAACTGCTTTACTTACAAAGCGCTCTATAAAAATTTATATTTCAACTTATTTCGATGTTGATTGAAAGTAAAACTCAAATGAACCAATAGAAATAAGAGTAAATTGCGAGGAAAAGTAGGTCTCCAAATTGATGATTACAAATAACCAATAAAATTTCAAAAGAGAACTAAATGCTGTTTCTCAACATAATTTTTTAGGAAACGGGCCAGAAAATTCGATTAAAAATTACTGCAGTGTGGTAGAAAATCAGACTGAAATTTTGAAAACTGAGGGAGCGACGGTGTCGATGTGAGCCGCCGGTGTACACGGAGGGGTTTTTCATAATGCTGCTGACCCTCCAGTAGACTCAGAATGAACGACGTTTTATATTTTTGAAAACCGGGCTTTTGGAACGTTACTTCTTCATTTGTGCGTGCAGAATTACACTGATTTAAAAACAAACTTTTTGACATTTTGGCAGGACTCTCGCAAAAAATTTTCTACTCCTACTGAATTAGTTAGTAAGTATGTGCGGTTCAATACCCATTACTTGAGTTGGGCAAGGGTAAAATTCTTAAGCCTCTTCCCAATACTACTTCACTTTTCCAGCATTACGACACTTCTCTAATTGACATCTCATACACTTAAAAATAAAACAACTCTTGAGAGACCACTCTACATAGTTAGACGCTCTAGAAAGTATTATTTTTCCTTCAGAAAATCAAATCCTTTCTCGTTCTATGATTCATATGCAAAAATACTTTGTAGAAAACCCACTTATCTGATATACGTGTAAGTTTATTCACTTGCTGCGTTCCAGTGAGCGATTTTTCTCACTGTCACAAAATGGCAGCAGTTGAATGCATGCAACCCAGTTTTGGTTCGCTGCGTCACAAACCTTCAAAGTTTTACGATCCTTGTATGCATTTCCTGAGTGTGCAAACCCGCATTCAGGTCCCTTCCTGTATCATGTGTCTGAACTGACGATTTCTACTAGCAGTGCAGCTTTCAAATGTTTCTAAATCACTCCTTCACAATTTTGAACGATTGCATAAAAGGAAAACCGGGTTTTTGGAACGTTACTTCTTCATTTGTACGTGCAAAATTACCCTGATTTAATGACAAGCTTTTTGATGTTTTGACAGGACTCTAACAAAAAAATTGTCTACTCTGTTGTCTGTTGTTTTCCGTGGAATGAATAGACTGAAATTCGTTTAGAAAAAATCCAACTACAGGTGGATTTGCACAATGATCGAAGGCTGGTGTGTTTTTGAAATTGTTTTTTAATGTACCATGCATGCTATTTGTAGTTTCATTGACCATCAGATGCGCTTCATTTGAGTTACGAGGTGTAAATCCATGTAGTGATACGCCTTTACAAAAAAGAGCAAATAAAAAAGTGAACAACCTTAGCTCTAGAATCAAAGGACTATCTTGATTTCCTGTAGAAAGTAATAAGTCTTATTGATTCTGTTAATTATTTACAATATTTTTAATGGAATAACGACAACAAACTTTACAAATTTAAAGCTTTATTGATTATGTCGCTGTAAATCTTATTAACAGTACTTGAAAAAAATGTATGTTTCTAGCGTATTTGCATCCTTCCAAGAAAAGCTGCAGGAAAAAAAAACACAGGGGTGCATAAATTACTGAGGTACAAAATGGGAACCAGTTTTAACTGAATTTGTTAAGCCCCATTTCAACCACTGGAAAAGCATGAACGTTTTTTCCATTGTAGAAACACAGTTTTTCCAACTTAATGATGAATAACTCACCGAGCTTCAGATCACTCACCACTGGAATAAAAAACTAATGCTCGGAACTTGTAAACAAAAAGCGAAATGACGCATTCTTCTTGATGTTCATTGAACCAAGAAAAGTGCTGACAGGTTTGAAACATGCATTTTAGACGGCATCGACATTAGTATTAGCATGCAGAAATTCCATTGCACAGCATAAGATATGTTATTTAAAACTGAATGTTTAAAACACATTCTGGTGAGAATTTTCTCAGGCATTGCTTCCCGTTTTCAAATCAGGAGAAAAATTCCTTGTATTATAGATCACTCGTGCGCATAAAGACCTGTTGACAAATTTAGATAAAAGCTAATATTGTTCCGTTCGAACCAAGAAATATTATTATTTTTTTCATCATATTCGGTTCCGTGAATGAGCATTTGGGAGAATTTCGAGAGGGGGCGGTCGCACAAGCTTCCTTTTATAAAGCATACCTTTCTCCATTGTGAGTTTGAAAGCAAATATACGTGATGCTTTTGCATCTATTGACTAGTTTCAGATTTTGCGTAGGTGATTTATTTTTAAAATTGAAATGTTCTTCTAGTTTATAGAAGAACGCATAACTACATACCCTGAATATATGCTATACATATAATGAAAAATACGCTAACATATATGCGGAACATATGTAATATATATGGCTAATTTTTACCTATTTTTAGCTCATGCGCCAATCAACTATTCATCCAATCTGAGCTCGTTCTAGGGTATGGATAGGCTATGTGTTTTGTCCTGTATCAGCTTTTATTCATGAATTTGAAAATAGGCACTGTGAAGATAGGCCAAAGCTTTAGCTGAATGCTCATGTGATAAATTGATTTTAAAAAAACCTTACTTAATAAATGGGATACATGATTAGGGATTTTAGCGTTCGTTTCAAATTCCTCTCAAGTTCTGTATCCAGCAAAAATTTCGAACAGTTAACAAAAAATACATATATCATGAAACGCTTGTATAAACAACTCTTCACTGAGATACGGGTTGATGTTAACCCTTGATGGTTAAAATAATTTGCTTATTTTAGGGATATCACAACCCCCTCTATGATACCAGCAATGACATTAGGTTGTTACCGGCGTCAGAATTGGGACGGAACTGCCACCTGACTGAGAACTTCAAATTACTCATTTGTGCACTAGTTCGACATGGAATGAAATAACTGGATGTTTTTATTAAGCGTGCAATGTATGACACGTGAGGCAGTTGTGGGTTATATTATTATATAAGAAAGTTTTAGCCTCTCTTTACCACGACAAAGATGTTCGAAAAGAGGAAGGCAGTTGTGGGTTAACATCAATTGTCAGCTCAGAAATTTGGTCATGTCCTGCTCGAAGTGATAATTTCTCCCTCAAAGAGCGCTTTTTTCTAAGCCTCAAGAGAGTCCTTTAACAACAATTTTCATTTTTTAGAAAGCTTGCTGACCCCAACCATTCCCACCACAAATTTCAGCCTTAATCGATACCTCTTTATACATCTATTTTGCGATCGACTTTACCTCTCACTCAACGGGACTCGCATCCTACTACATGACATGGACCTGGCGTTCCAGTTTAGTTCTAGTGCAAGCCCTCCTCATCGAAAACTTTCATTTCCTAATTCGAGACATGATTTAACACGTGAGCCGCCGGTGGTCACGGAGGGTATTTTCATAATGCTGCTATCCAACCAGTTGTCACAAACCCAATTTTCTTAAATATTTGACCAAAGCTAAATAACGGCGCGATCCATTTACAAAATGCTTAATATTTTCAAAATTGCCAATTAGCTTTAAATTTGAGTTGAATATTGAACTTCAGTTTAACCTACCGCAGCCAACGTATTGATGGCAACATTTCCCGCAAGCACCAAATTTTCCCCCGCGGAGCCGAGTTGCAATGCAGGATTGACCATTTTCAAAATTCCTAATTAACTTTAAATCTGAGTTGAACATTGAGCTTCAGTTTAACCCGTCGCTGCCAACGTATTGATGACAACCCCAAATTTTGCCCCGCGGAGCGGGGGTGCGAGCAGGTCTGGAGAGCGCAGGTGTCGCGGCGCTGAAGAGCTGCAACAGCCGAGCTGATCCTCTTATCAGGAAGGCGTGAGCGGCTAAATTTCCGGCCACGGAGCGTCGAGGACTGCGATAGATTGTGCTCAAAGGCCCAGCCAAGCTTTTTTCGTTATCTCTGAAGGGAAGAAATTTGAGGTACGTTCCCTGAAATTGAAGGCGCTGATGGCAATTGTGCTCCTTAATAATGCAATTTTGAGTAAGAAGTGCGTGTTTGATATTTTTAGTGAATCAAGATCATTAAGGGTAATTCTTGCCTGGACGTTTACAGTTCCAAAATTTTGGAAATTTTTTGTTTTCGAAATAAAAGGCATCAGAATTGAACGGAAAGTGTGAATTTCAAGATCAAGGTTCTTGGAGATATCTTTGTCTCTTCCTGGTTTTCATTACCATTTTGACAGCTTCCGTGTGATAAAATAAAAACCTAAATTTGCATCCAGTCTGAATGTTGCAGATTCTACACCAGAACTCGTTTCTAGAACCTATGTTTTAAAACTGTCGTGCTTTCTTTTCAGTGCAGTATGGTATGGGTAACAGCTCAAAAATGTACTAGGAATTCAGAGTGAATTGAACCATTTTGAACAGTGCAAAAGTGTGTTTTTATTAACAGAAATGATTCAGTTTAATACTTCGACCTGAAGAATTTAATTTACTTCACAATCATAATCTCTTACCTCATGTGCAGTTTAACATCACAAAACTGGCTCACAATTTTTGGGTCTCTGTTGCCGCCCTGAAAGGCTTATAAAAATGTTAGCCTTCAAAGAACTTTAGTGAGGCTGAGAATTTTAAGCCCTTTTTTTCAACTCAATTGTGGGCGTGATGAAAAGTCTTGAGGAGGGCACTGACTGTTACAAAGCAATTATTCTGAAGAATGCTTGCTTAGATACGGAAAGAAGTTTATTGAGAAAATATCTCCCTAAATAAACAACTCAACATAGAACAGCGCAAGTCTGGCAGCTTAGGAGAAATTGCCAAATGTGATCTATACTATAATATGAGGGGTGTATGTCTCTCTGTCTGTCTGTCTGAAGCCAGCCGAAAGTGTGTGGTGAGCTTCATCAGCTATTTCTTTAGGCCTTTCTTTCATTTCGCCTTCTTTATTATTTCATATACATGGGGGTGGACTACATTGTATCTCTTATTCATCTGCTCTGCCTTTTCATCAGACGGCCAGTGTTGTTTACAAGAGCACTCGTGCGCTTTCTTGTACTTCTCTCCTGGACTTGAGTGAGTTGCTCAAAAAAGATGACACGGCATTAACATGAAAACGACTTCTAGAGAAATGTCTTTTAAACCGGCACTTTCCGGCGTGGCGTCAAATTATAATGCAAATTTTATTCGCTCTGTAAAACAACTCTTCTCTGCAGTTGCGCTGGAGAGAACATGCGAACACTCGGAAGGATTTCGAACTTCGTTCCTATGGTGTCTCTTGACAGTCCGTGCACGACACCAGAGCTGCTCTCCAAATGACAGCCATAGGAAAGTGGTTCCTTTCTACGTTTATCGTAAACGAACCTTGAGTATCCATGCTCACTAATTAAATTCTTTTGTGTTAAGTGAGTATTAATTGAGCCCAGTTGTGGAGAAATGTAGCAAGTGTTCGGAGCAACCAAACTTGACTGCCACACAAATTATGCTATCAGCAGCAGTAAACACAGCTGAGAAACAAGAATAGAGCATTTGTTTTTCATAGAATTTCTTTACGCTTCAGTAAAATATTTAGGGAGAAATGAGTTCGGACACTTGCATGGAATCTTTTTGATATATGATATATAACTCATACAATTACAGCTCAGAGGTTGCTCACGAGAGTACTCACGAAATTCGAGCAAGATTTAAAAAAGAATCTTAGCCCAATTTTCTTCCTTACTTATAAAAAATCTTAAAATCTGACTTAAATTTACTTTTAAAAATATTTTCAATTCATTGAGGTTCGTCGGCTGTTGAATAATGAAAATATCAATTTTCTACGCTCAATAATGAAAATATTAAATGCGTCAGCTGAATAATAGAAATCTTAATTGTGTAAGCTCAATAATAAAAATATTTCAGAAGAATCTTCATGAATTTTCTATCAAATTTAAATTTGGTGAATGACTAGGCCTTGAAATAACTATGATGGTATTGCTTTAGAACCATTCACGAAATATTTCGGCGGTGTGCTGAGGATCATCACCATGTTGAAAAAGCTATTTAGATCTTGGGTCGAGCATCTAAGCAGATTTTCGTCTAAGATTTCGGATTATTTTAGCTCTGTCAAAATTTATTTCAATTATTTCCAATTTCCTTGCAATTTCCGTCTTTATTTTACATTTCAGATTTAAAAACCCTTACATTTAATGCATTTCTACATCATTGTTCCCCTCCACCAAGCTTTGAAGTTGTGGCGGTGTTATTCTCGCTGTGGGCTGTTCCACATTTTCTCCAAAGTCTAGTGACATTTTCATTTTGAAACTATGTTTTGTTTTATTCGACGACAAAAATCATCAATAAACTCATCATCTCACTCCAATTTTACGTTTTCGAACTCAATCTTAATTTTAAATGGCATATCTTCAATAATGAAAAAACTTCTCAAAAGTTACCAAAATACTTTTTCCACTCAGAATTACTGCGTGAGCTATTAATTAAATTTATTGTTCAAATGAACATAATGTTTTCGATGCTCACGAGACTCACATTAATATATACTTGCAATGTATGCTTCGCTCGTATAACTTCTTCAGAAAAAACGTTTAAATACATTTTTTAGCTACACCAATACTTGCACTGTTTTTCAGGGCATCGAAAGAAGTCCTGAATGATTTTGTGTGAGTTTGGAGATAGTTTGTAGAGATAAGGCTTGTATCATGCCTCTAAGATGGAGTTCTTCAAGCACTAGCGCCCAATAGCTCCCGACATATCTTGACAAAAAAAAACACGCCCCTGGAAAAATTTCTTCTTTCTGAAAGAATATTTCGGTACTTCTTCACTTCAATCAACGTACAAAATCATACGAAATGCAGTACATAGAACAAAAAAAGTCGTGAGAGGAGTCCTGTATTTCAGCCGTTTCTTAGAGCATAAATCTAATTTTATTGCACTGTAATCTTTAAGTGAACTACTTATACAGAGCAGAAATTTCCATTTAAATGGCTCTCGGACGCGAACATTAGGATCGTGGTAGCAAACCACCGCATTTACCCTAATTAACGCACTTGAAACTCAAATTTTTTGCTGTGGTTACCTCCTTTTCCCCTCGATGCTAATTTCCTCCATGTACTGCACTAAGTTCCTTCAAAAGCGGGCTTTAAAGAGCAAAGTTATTTCATTTAGGAGTGTTGGTCTCGCGGTTGAACTTTTTTCTCTGGTAAATGCGCTTTTGATTACAACTGGAGAGGCTGTGCGCTTTGCACTCCTGATATTTCTTTCAGCACCTGAGATGCAGTCCGACGGATACCTCAAAAATCCGGCGAGCGGGATTGCAAGTTTTTGAAAAAGTTTAAATTAGCTTCAGAGTAATGAAGATGTATTTGAATTGAAAAGAGCGTCAAATGCGATGGTGGTTGCGTGTAGTGTCGGCTGCTGATTTGAAGATATTAAATGAGGACTGAATCATGTTGGCTGAATAATAAAAGTCGTTGCGTTATGACTGATAGATAGATGAACAAAAAACCTCCGCAGAAAGCTAAAAAACATTGACTGCAGAGTAAACCGGTTGATGACTAAAGTATATTGAGTGATGAATGAAAAATATCGAGTGATGATTGAAAAACATGGCGGAAAAGTTGGAATATTGGCTGAAGACTTAAAGAAAATGAATGATCTTTATGAAATATTGCCAGATAACTCAGAAATATTGTCAGATGACTGAAAAATATCGAGTATTAACTGAAAAACAATGTCTGATGGACAGAAGACTAAAAGAAATCCGATGGTGACTGAAAATGTAGGCTGATGAGTAGAAAATATTGGCCGATGACTAAAGCAACAGCGGCTTCATGAGTCGAGTCATCCGACTCAATTTCGCGGTCACATGGCACGCAATAAATGCTCGGACATCACCCTTGATGGAAACTCGTCAATGTTTCCGGCAAATTTGCTACCTCCCAAAGCGTGTCTGTATGCAAATGTGATCTTAATGACAAGTTTTTCCGCACGTGAACATCCAACCGAAATTCTCAGAAATTAACAGCTCTATAATTACTGTACGAACGAACGGCGTTAATGGCAAAAACACCATCATTACTCTAGGGGGACTCGTTAGCAAACTGCAAAACATTAGACTTATCCATTTGAATTTCTGGTTATTCATAAAGCGATGAATTGTTAATCTATCACATGAACTTTATGAGTATTTTATTGACTGAAGGAACGACTGCAATTTTTTTAAATCCTGCATTCATCAAATAAATAAAGGTACAATTTCGAACAGTAGTGACACGAAACGCATATACATACATGCCAATAGTTTAACCTGTGGCGAAGTTTTGACGGTTGTTTTGAACGAAACAACGTAATATTTTCAGCAAAATAACGTAGGTGAGTACCATAAATCAAAAATTCTTTTTAGCTGTTCATTATACATGAATATAATCACAATTTTAATTTTTTATTGTCACTCTCATTTTGCATCTTATCTATTAGAGAAACTGACCTTGAAAGCAAAGTCAAAGCTTTAAAGATTGAGTTGCATTTGTGTTGTTTTGAGTAAATCACGAGCAAATAAACGTAATGTCCAAGAGTCAACAATATTAGCATCTTGGGCCAAAAGAACTTGTCATACCCTGACTTTGCAAACCCTGACGATATCAATGCTGGAGGCGAGATCGACTTCGCCATCCACTTGCTGCAACAAGCAGCGACGACGACGACACCTATCCCTCAAAAATGTACTCATCCTTTGACTAACTTTAATTTATTACTCGTGTGTCTTTATCATTATTATGTATGTAATGTTTTTTACGCCCAACTATGTGTTCTTACATGGCATTCAATTGTTTTGAATTTAATGTGATTTTCTAATGTTAAGCTCGTGAGACTTTTTTTGTCTCAATAAACTCCCACATCTAAACAAAAAACATGAGCACTGGGCAATCAAAGAGTAATTACAATTTGAGGGATACCTTGTAAATTGCCTGTTCACGCGAATCCTTCTGTACTATGAAACTCAATGGTCACGAAGGAACCCTAGCAAAGGTATTAGCAAAGGTATTGCGAAACTTAAAAAAACGATAAAAATTCCAAGGAAATTAATCATATTTCATTGGAAAACGTTTCAGTGTCCAACTTCATCATCGAACGTGTTTCCATTAAATATGATTAATTCCCTTGGAATTTTCCTCGTTTTTAAGTTCATCATAAATTAGCGCTTCAAGTAAACGACTGACCTGTTCAGATATATTCCATAGAGAAGTTTTATCATATCACGTCATGTCATTGAATTTTGAAGGATTTGAGTGAATTCGAGAGAAAATTTTATAGAGACAATAATTATTATGAAACTTTTCAATGAGTGTGCAGCGTTCTACTAACTACATGAGTGTCGAATACATAAAGTTCAAAACTATGCTCAAATCAATTAGTCCAAATCACGTTATTAACGCACTGAATTTACTAATTATGTAGTCCATATCCCGCTATTAACGCATTGGATTTATTAATAATATAGTTCAAGTCATGTTTTCACCGGACCAAATTTATTAACAAAAAAATTTGCAATGTGCGTCAATGTTATTAAAATGTAAGAGATAAAAAGACAACTAGGAAGGAAAGCGTTCGAATTACTTGGGATCAGACGGCTTTCACAAGGTGATGGAATAACTCAGTCAATGACTTCAGCCTCAGAACACAGGCATAAAGAGATTCGCTTCTACTCGGCTCCATCAATTACTGACGAGATAAAATATATTGTTCAGTTTATACTACGTGGATAGAAAATAGTGTTAGTTGTGATTTTAGATCGCCACGTAATATACAGAGCAGGAACGTAGTTGTTGGTTCTCAATAAGTTTACGCGTCCGTTGGATTTTTAAATTAATAAATTTTTCCATTGCAAGGAGAAAACATCACAGTTCATTTTCATACATCAATACGCGTAGTGTAAGCACCGCATTAATTAAATTAAAATCATTTTTCTGACAAAAAATTGATTGAATACCGTCGTCCTTTCAAAGAAAGAGCATCAGAGTTGATTTTGGTCTCGTTTGTCGAAAAAATATAATTAAAATCATAGGGAAGTCAAAAAATGGGGTCAGAACCCACGTCGATTTCAAGCAGCGCAAAACCCGAGTTTCGATAAATATAGCAACTTATCTAGTACAACTCGACCCGACCAGCACCCTCTCACTCGTCTCTATTACCTAGCAAGACTAGAGGGGAAGCCAATCAGGATTCAAGACGCGATCGCTGTTTTATTAGACGCTCGAAAATTTGCCGAAAGAATCCGGAACAAAGTCCATTTGAACTTTTTCTCGTAGTAACTTGAACAGCAATCATAATTTGGGAGCGCCGCCGCCTTTGCAGTTCACTTGTCTTTAATTGCTCGCGTCAGTCAATTTGAAGAGGAAGTCACATTCGCACATTTGCTTTCGGGAATTTCCGATTGAATTTGTGCCTTGCGACCAAAAACCTGACTGGGTTTTATGCCCGCTCAAGTAAATTTGAATTCAGTGATTGTGTTTGCTCGCCCAGGCTGAAGAAGTTCGCCCGTTTTTATGGTCGTGGAAATAAATCTGGATTTATGATTGAATTCATGGGGTAGGACCGGGAAAGTGAATTTCACGTCTTGAGGTAAGTGAATTATACTCGTATTAACAGCCTTAATTTGTGCGTCACGACAACCTATTTTTAGATGAAAATGCTTATTGTAGATGAAATTTAAAAACATTCCACACTAGGAAAAATTTTTTGGATTATTTTCTCAAGGGGAAATTGCCCAGAGAAAGAAGCCACCACGTCATGGTTTCGGAAAAGTATGCAGCTGAAAGTAAATTTAAACAGTTTTATTGAGTGAGCAAACACACTGACTTAGGTGATATGGTCGGAACAGCTGCTAAAATATATGCTGTGTCAATTTTGAACTTGAGGACTTCAGTTCTGGGTTCTCATGACTCATCGAAAATAACAATTATAAAATTCAAGTTGAGCATGCGTAATGAATGCACATGCTAGAAATTGGTGACGTACACGAAGAATGTAATCTTATATAAGCAGAAAAATAATGTTTGAGTTTAAACTCAATGCGTGAGCTCCGGTATCTCTTTTATGCCTCGAAAACGCAAGGACGGTGCCGGATTAGCTTGTGGTCCATGTTTCTCTATTTCTCTATTCACCGTTTGAAGCTTGTCGCAAGCTGTGACTTTCATTTCAAATTGTGGAGTACACACTTCCATATTGAATACTTGTATCTTCTTGCTCTCCGCTGTGCGAAGTATTAATTTCAGGTCGCAACATGTAGCATTCATTCTTTCTTGATTCAATTGAGATTTTTATTTTTATCTACACATGATGACGTTGGTAAAATAGAGGAAAATGTTCATATGTGACACTCGATTTAAAAAATTTCATTGCGATGGAAAAGATATATCAATCATCAACATGTTTTGCAGGTTGAAAAATTGATGATCAATGATCATCTTAATGAAAACCCGTTTTTGTGAGGAAAATAAATTAGATTTTTAATTCAGCGAGACAATATTTAATAGAATGGTTTCAAGTGGCTTAAAGTAGCCATAACTTGGCTATTTTTAAGTAGCTACAACTTAGGAGATGTCATAAATCTAATGATTTTATAAATGATGCGTTGTAACTTAATTGTTGAGTTATGGTTGATAAAGTTAAAAATTTAGTCTTACAACACATTTTCAAACTATAAATGAAGATGTTAGAACTGATTATGTTACAACTATTGACGCGGTTTTTGTTAAATGATAGTGTGACTTAAAGTTTGATGATCTTACGTTATAACTGACAATGTCATAACTACGCTATAACTGATGCTGTTAAGTTATAATTGAAGCTTCTATGTTAAAACTGATGATGTTATCACAGTAAGTCTTTATGATTGGTGAGCAGAGTAACTAACATGATATGTTAAACCTCGGATTTATCGTGACATGTTATACCTCGGGTATAACATGATATAACATGATATGTTATACCTCGGGTATAACATGATATAACATGAAATGTTATACCTCGGGTATAACATGATATAACATGACATGTTATACCTCGGGACGATGTAAAAAGGATTCGTGCTACCCCCAAACAGTGAGCACAATTACTGATGTGTAATAATACATGTTCTTTAACAACGCACCTTGAATGCCCGTTGGTTAACTAATGAAGGGAGAGTGCACACCACTGGAGCATAAAGTGAACACGAAAATAGATTGAATGATAATGTCTTTGCGGAGTTATGTAGAATGAAACAGCAACTTTAAGTTAAAAGAAGATGCGATGTTGCAGGAAAAAATAGTGTTAGCTTCGGATTTTTTAAAAATAAAAATATCCTCACAACATCTTTTATTGATTCTCACGCAAAATTTAAAAAAAAAAATGTTCACAGCAATATTTTCGGAAATCTTAGGAGAAATTCATAATGTAAGCTCATTCTCATTAATTTTTCCCGTGATTTGCAAGTATTATTTGGAAAATAATGCGATCTCACAACTTTTTCTTTAGATTTTGCGAAAATTTTTTGAAAACACAGGCATTCTCAACACTTTTATATCTACATACCAACAAAACTGTAAAAACGAGACCATTGTCTTCTTTCTTTTCGAAATCACGAGCAGAATTTCAAACATAGGAGCATTCTCACAACACTTTTTGACTCCCTAGCAAAATTTTGCGAGTTGTACGCTAAAAGTGGCCTGCTTCGCGAAACAAAAACTCATTCATCTCCGTCATCCCCCCTTCCAAAATGCATGAGGAATGTTTTAATTTCTCATTAATCCTCTTGTGTCATGACAGACAGATCCACTGGACAGGTTCCTAGGCCAGACGTCATGAATTTTAATGGGAAATTTGACCACTCAAATATTTCTGACCGCATATCGAATATTTTAATCGTGCATATGTGTTAGTTTCCTGGGTCAGTACTCGCAAAAATAACATTCATTATCTCAAAGCTTGTTTTTAACACGGACTTGATTCACGACCAGTTTAGAACTGCAAATTTGACTTTACCATCAGGAAAACAGCATTTGGTATTTTAAAAACGTATTTTTGTCACCGGTTGAAACCCTCAGTAAATTTGGCATTGCAAATTTGAATTACTATCAGCGGCGAAGCCTGAATTCCAAGTTTGCACTCACTTGTTGCATCTACTTTTTAAATTTCAGCCCACTTCACAGTAAAAATATTTTTCTTAAATAAAATCAAAATTTCGTCAGTTCCCTGTTTACGCTATCGTAGGCAGTGTAGAAAAAGTAGGGTACGTTAACTTGCGGTGGATCTCCGCTAGTAACACTGCAGTTGAGCCTGTGTACTTGACCTGCGTTTGAACTCGAGCTGAAGCTTGAAAGCTTAAAAAGTTCCGTCACTCAATGCAAACGATGCATTGTGTGAAGCTTTCTTCATGGATCGTCAAGTCTAACGCAGTTCAGTCGAGTTTTACGGTGGGTCAGTTGAGTTTTACGGTGGTTCAATCCAGTTCTACAGTTGTTCAGTTGAGTTTTACGGTGGTTCAGTTGAGTTTTACGGTGGTTCAATCCAGTTCTACGGTTGTTCAGTTGAGTTTTACGGTGGTTCAATCCAGTTTTACGGTGGTTCAGTCGAGTGTTACTGTGGTTCAGTTGAGTTTTACGGTGGTTCAGTTGAGTTTTACGGTGGTTCAGTTGAGTTTTACGGTGGTTCAATCCAGTTTTACGGTGGTTCAGTTGAGTTTTACGGTGGTTCAGTTGAGTTTTACGGTGGTTCAGTTGAGTTTTACGGTGGTTCAGTTGAGTTTTACGGTGGTTCAGTCGAGTTTTACGGTGGTTCAGTTGAGTTTTACGATGGTTCAGTCGAGTGTTACTGTGGTTCAGTTGAGTTTTACGACCGCTAGTTCATGTTTTACATTGAATTTTCAAATTTTTTTCCTCAATGTTTCACCAACAATTGTATGAGGGCGTTATAAATTTATCGTGTCTTCCTTACATGATCAGATCAATTAAGTGTTGCTGTTTCCATTTTTTATCACAAGTACAAATCGCTTGAAATTTTTCGTCGGCGTCATCAGTTTAGCGGCAAATTATTTCTACAGGCGAGTACCGTGCAGACTTACTTATATTCACTATGAATTTAAGTCGTTCATTCAATTACCAGTTGCGACGCAGATTTTTTGGTTGAAATCATTCATGAAACTTCTCGTGAATTATTGTTTGTTGATATTGGACATCAGTGACATTAATATAGTGAAAATGATGCGCAATTATTTCGGCAAAGTTAGAAATGAGTGTGAAATAACTTGAAGCGTCATTTTTTTATTGGCAGATTCAGTCTAATTTTCACGCTTCTAAGTTGACGACTCAAAACAGAAAAGTATAACACCAAATATGCTCGAGCTTGTGTTTGCTCTAGCAGCCGCACTACATTCGGTCATTGCAGCCAGCACCGCCATTCAATGGGCTCAATAATACGTGTATTTGTATTTAATGTTAGTACATTAATGTAAGGATAGTAGTTAGCGATTTTAATACAGCGGAGGATTGTTAAGGTTTAAAATACTCATTTTTTAAAATTGTTATCATTAAATCAACGAGTTTGATTTTGCAACGAAGTTTCAGTTTCAACCAATTTTTGCTTCCTTTTAATACTCTTAAATAGGCTTGCTAATACGTGTATTAGTATCGAGCTTGAAACATTTGTCATTTCTTTCCTCTAGAAGAAATATGAACTTACGCTCCCACATCTAATTTAAAGTTCTGTGAATTAACGAAATTAGCTAAACTAAATTAGCTAGACTAACTAACAATGTGTCAGTAAATGTAAATGTGAGTGAGTGACCCAAACAACGAAGATATTAGTGAACTGCAGCGGTTATTTTTACACTTTCATTTCACAGTCAAAAGTTACTGAAGGCTTTCCGAGTCCTACTTGCACACTTGTAAACGAGTCATTTTATATAAATTTATACATATAAAATGGATATAAATGTTTCTCCACGTGTCATTTGCCACGCTCTGAATGCGCTCTCGGTTTTTTGAGTCCTGCTGTATTTTTATAAGTTTATCTATCCCTCATTCAGTGGTGAATGTTTTTCTACAAATTTGCCGCTTACAGTTATTTAAAATTTGCAATCTATTCAATGCCGAATGCCGTCAAAAGAACCAATTCAAAATTAAACATTTTTCAATAGTTCTATTCATATCTTGAATAAAATATCAATTCGCTATTTCAGGCCTTGGATTAAAAAATGCTCAATCTATATCAGTGCCTCGCGAGACACTGATTGCACAACAAACGTACTTTGCGTCAATCAGGATAACCAGTTTAATCCCACCTATTGGCCATGATTTGAAAAACGTTACCACAAACGTTTCGAAAAAAGAGTCAGAAGTTCGCATTAAAAATAAGACTCCCGTCTGAAATCTATTTCAGCTGACAATGAACTTAGTGTTAGTTCGACTAGAGGATCATCTGTCCCGATGAATCACACGCCACTTTAACGAACGTTCAAACCCAATGTCATGTTTATTTGAGTAGTTTTCTCGGTGGAGAAGAGGAGCGAAGCTAATCATTTAGAGCTCTGGTGCTTTAATTAGAGATCGACTCGTACTATGATAATTAAAGGAAAGAAGTACCGAAAGATTCATTTTAAAGAACACACTTTTTCTGCGAAGTGTTTTTTTTCTGTAAGGCTTTAAAGCAAGCATTTTGCCTACAAAATATTTACAAAATTATGCATTTGTTCGTTGCACTAAACATTAGTAAAAATATTCCAAGTTTAAGCGCAGAAACATGTCAAGCTTAATTTGATTAGTGACTCCAAATTTACTTTCAATTTAGGCAAGTAAAACAATGTACCATTTAGAATTTGTCTTGGTTTGTCACGTTTTCTTGCTCGAGTTTTACATTCAGTGGCTCAAATCGCACCTAGTTGTTAAGCCTGCGAAGTACAGGCATGAAAGCATTTCTCTCTGATTTAGTGCACCCGAGCTTCAAGCGTTTAATGCATCTAAGCGCGTAATAAGCCGTGCAAAAATGCGATGCTCATGCTGAAGATCTCAAGCGTACGAACTTTCCAGTTCTTTTCGCTTGAAGAAATTTGATCGAAGTCTGTTTCCGCTACTAACTTCTCGAAAATGTTTTCTGTTGCTGTAGCAAACTTACACAAATATCTGGGCGCCGTAGAGGCCGTCTGAGCGCTTTAGAGGAGAATTAAGGGGTCATCGCGAGGCGAATTTCATCCTCTATACAACACTAGATAAAATACTTTAAAAATCTCAAAGATTTTTGAACAATCTTTACCACATAAGCGAATTTGTCTTAGTACGTGATAGAATTAGAGCGGATTTTCACTAAAAGTTTGGGTCTGCTAAGCAAACGATTTCCTACGGTCACAATCATGTAAGGAAATTTTGCTGTAACTTCTGCGAAATTTGAGTGAAAGATTGGTTATCCAGCAACAGTGAGCATCTTATGAAGTTCCTGCTACTTTTTACGCATCATACTCACCTCATCGTAGCATTTTACTCACGTTTCTTCAGCCGACTTGAGGCAAATTTTTACCAAAGACTCCTACCGTTTCTGCAAATGTAAATCCTCGAATGCGATGCAGCTGCGGCGTTGTGTCGCATAAATCCCGTCCCAAATGCCCTTTTCAATAGGCGCTTTAGCTCCGGCAAAATTGTACAGAGCGTGCACACCAAATGGAGGGCCCGGCGCACCGATAACTGCTCGGTAATGCCATGCATGGACCCACTTAAGCATCCGTGTGCACTCACCCACGGTTAAATATAGCGCCAGCCTTGATATAAACTCCCGGCTTTTCTCAAGGATTTCCTGTTTACCAGAAATTATGCTGGAAGTTCCTTATTTTGGCGGAGATGTAGTGATTTACAGGATAATTAGGGAAACTATCTGCTGAGTGAGTGTGGTAATGGTGTGAAGTATATGCCAGGCCCGGGATGTTTAGAATTCGGGCAGGAAATTTCCTCGAGATTTGAGATTTTACTACAGGAACATTTGTCGCCCTCACGCAGAATAGTAGACAACAAGCAAAAATGAACTCGGAGAATTGCAAAAGCAAGATGACCGTTTAGAATTAGAATTTTTTTTTTAAATTTCAAGTGAATCAAAAGTGGTTGGCTAACGTGAGTTAGCAATTTTAAATTGATTACAGGAGAGCAATTTCATTCACAAGAAAGAGGTAGGCGCTTTATCGATACGATAGGCTGGCTAAAATACTAATATAATAAAATGCCAACATCAATAGTGCAGAGTGTAATGGTTAAACAGAATGTGAAGAATTACGTTCATGGTATTTCTAATTTCTCTTTTACTTTTAAAACAAATGTTTGGAAGCAATTTGATGATAGACAGTACATTTTACATGCTATTTTGTAGGTACTCCAACTTACCATGACCTACAAACAGGCCGAACGGCAAAATAAATAAAAGAGAGAACAAATTTCCCATTGGAATAGCATGGCTCCTTTGGTCGTCAGAAAGTTAGAAAAACGCAGTACTATATGAGCCCTTAAGAAAACAGGTCCTGAAAGCAATCAACCACACCAACATTGCCCGCAGACGAGCCCGGCTCGGACAGTTCGCCTGTTGAAGGACGCTTTTATGGCTGAAGCAAAACAACTCGAATCGACGTAAGAGATGGAGACTAGTTTTGTGCGCTCACTGGCCGGCCTGCAGCCAACGTCTGAGGGTAAACACAGATCCAAATCAAATAGAGCCGGATCAAGGTGGACGTAACTGATCGATGGCAGACAGATCTGTACAAGATCTGTTGATGCGGCCGCTGAAAAATTACTTGGGGTAGGTTTTACCGTTCTGAGATACGAAGATTCTTTGTGCATTGCGGTTTCTTGAGATTAAAGCTTGTTTGAGATACTGTGTTCATAATTTTTCTTTTTTTTGATTGAAGGTGTGTTGTTAGAAAAAGTTACAAATTATACTAAGCAGAGTATGCTTTTTATATTTTTGTAGTTCTTCAATTTCAGTTGGATTTTTATGTTATGTTCCTTTTTTTGCTAACAAATAGTTTCATTTATTCTGTTTTTGCCACATGTGTGAAGGAATAGAAGATGTCTTGCAATGTTTCAAAAGTGCACGTGCTAAAAAAGAGAATGCTGTGTTACTTTCCTTTTCGATAAACTTGAAAGATTGTAAACATACTTGAATGAAAGCAAAGTGACAAGAGAACGTTGTTTAACTCCCCCATTCGACCAACTCGCAAGATTTTGAACATACTTGAATGGAAGTGAAGACGTTTGTCTCTGGATTCATGCAGAAAGTCGTGAATTCGAGACCTTGCATACTTTGTCCGATGTTTCTCCCCCCAGGGAAAAGTAATAAATTAGATGCATTTATTGCTCAAAACTGGTGTGTGAAATATGTAACGGCCTGAGTGGAGGTAACTGTCCTGGCATTACTTGTAAGATATTTGATACTCATTAAATGGAATGACAAATATCGAATTTGTTTGCAGTAAAAATTTCTTATAATGATGTACAGGAAGCTTTTGCTTATGAAGTTATTGTGTGTGCTTGGGGAAATTCGCATACGGATGTATGTAAATATCAAAGCAGAAATGATGTGGTGATAGTGGCTATCTCGAGGACGAGTCGTATGTTCATGCTGCTGAAGGAAATATATAAACGAGTTGTTCTTCTCTACAATATCGACGTTCGAAACAATTGTATATTAATTTTTCAAAATCATGAGGGCTTGACCCCTGACTTTCATTTACAATTCTTATTAAGTGCATGGGTTAATAAAGTGTGATGAAGGATGACCCATAAAAGGTAATTCAAAAGGGCTAAAGGGTAGTTTAAATGAGCGTTTTGGGGAGAGGAGTGTACATAGTTTAAAAAGGGCATTGTAAAAATAGTTGAGTTCCAAGTTCTCAAATTGGTGCTCAAATTTATTGAAAAAATTCAAAAGGAAACATTCACTTGTTGAACTTTTGCAATTAGGAAATGTTATTTATTTTAAAAGCGCTCTTTATAAGTCAGAGACCATTTACGCTACTCTAACGCATATGATGAGCTCCAAATTGGCTTGACTAGATATCTGTTTTGCACAAATTTGATGGCACTAAACTGTTGTTTGCACAACATTCCTTGTCACAAAATTCTGCGAAGCTCTGCGTGTATTTGCATTACTCTCTTGTACGCTGCTAATTGCAGAAATAAAACTCCCACATCGAGTACTGAGTGTATTCTTCTATGATGCTCAGTTCGAGGGAATAAAAAGATCCGTTAGAATAAACAGAACGCAAAGCCGACAGGGAAAAGTTTCTGGAATTGCATTCCTGTCCGTCCCCGCTATTGTCGTCCGCAGCAGTTGGGGACTCGAACGATGTTTACGTAGCCAAGAAGGTCGATGGCGAAACCATGGAAAAAAGACCCAGAGTATTTGCAGGACGAGCGACGTCCAAACAGGACGGCTTGGGCTGCTGCTTGCTGAGAAGCCGTGCCTCGAAACACAGCCTTAGGACAAAGCCCTCGAAAGAGCTCTCGATGACTCCTAGACAAACTATGCTTTTATGCTCAGAAATTTGTATCATGAAAATGGGCTAAAGCGTTCTCGTGAGCTGTTTTTGAAGATTTTTGGAGGATATCCTCAGGCAAAATCCTTGTCTCTTTGCTGGCTGTGTTTGCGTACATGGTGAATGAAAAAGCGTGCCTCATTCCATGGTGTATACAAAATTTGGACGCTAGTTTGCCCAGCCAGAGCCTGAAGGCAAGTTATGTTTTCATTGATATGAGTGGGTTTTTGAAAACAAAATATTATCTCATTCACTTATATTATTATCCATGTTATTTGAAGCATATTCGGAGTGGAGAATTAGTATTGACTTCAATTTGAGCAGCGGTTCTGCGGAAAGATGCTGCGAGTACAAGATTTTTGCTGCAGCGCAAACTAACTAATATTTTTGCTAGAAAATTGGAAATTAAATATTTCGAAGTTGCATGAACAAAAACAGCCAAAATATATCTTTTCACATCGCACGCATGAAAACTCAAGTTAAATAGGCAGCCTCAATTAAAAAATGAGTAGCTAAATTATCAATTATGATTTCTACCTCAATGCACATACAGAATTATTTAATTCTATTTTTCAATTTGTCGTGGTTTGCTTATGATTAATTTCTGGAGCGAACTGATATTCAAACTGTTGGTTACATCACTCTCCTCTCAATAAATTTTTCCTTCATTTTTCGCCGCGAGTGTTTCTGAAGCGAGATTGTAAACGATGGGATCCCAAAGGCGTTATTTTCTCGAATTCTAAAGCGAGTTTGAACTTTTATTGCTTATGTTCAGTTATACCATACGAGAAGCTTAGGTTAATTTCGTACTTTATGTAAAAACGTTCATGAAGTAAGATTCTCGTAACAAATCGATAAATAAACAGAAACGTTTACCTATTATTGTAGAGTTGATTTATAACTGATGATGCAGCGGCCGTACGTGTAGGCATGAAGCGGACAATATTTTTCCTAGAATGAGTGAGTAGTGGAGAATTAAATATTACAAAATCTTGTGGCATGTTATTCCCATGAATATTTACTTATATCAAAAGATTACCTTGTTATGAGGTTTGCAACGAATTTTCTGTTCATATAAAACACTTTAGAATCTCATACACACGAGTATGTCTGAAGAAATGGAAGCACAGCAGTTTCATGTTCGGACAGAAACTCGTTAATTTTACGTCTTGCCCTATTTCACTCTGCTCAGGTGGGTAGCAGAACTTAAAAATGAAATCAGAACATCAAAGTAACTCTTTTTCCAAGGTATTACTCATCAGAACTCAATTTCACGAGATCAAAACTAAATGTGAAGTACGGCTAAATTTTTTCTCTGGCCAGTAAACATTTGTAAAACTTGATGCCATCGTGAGCTCAAGCCATCGTGAGCTCAAGCCATCTTGAGCTCAAGCCATCGGGAGCTCAAAATGAATAAATCGGACTTTAGAGTTCTACAGCGCCAGTCTGACGGATAATTTGGGGTTGTTGGAGAACTGTGATCGTATTATCGAATGAGTGAAACATTAATACTACAATTCATAGACAAATACTCAGGCCTTGATTATGCAGATTAGTAAATCAGTGTTTGCCTATTTTGAACGAGCACAAAGAATGATTAGAGGGATTACCCAGAAGCAAAAGCGAATTTTTTGTCTGAGCAGACGAAGTGATAAAATACAACCTCACCCATCAAAGCAGGCCCGTGATTATTCATATAAACGCCGCTGCTAAGGAGATATCAAAATGGCAATGTAAACAATAAATAATCAAGTTATAATTGCAGCTCAACTACCAGAGTAATCGAGGAGATTCGTCTGAAGAAAAGTTTACGCTAAATACTTGTAATGAGCTGGATGACATAAATGAAAATGTATAAATCGGCTTGCGTACAATCAAACTCCCTTCGTTTTCAAGTGCATAAATTGTTCAGCATTGCACTAAGAAATCATCAAGGCATAAAATGTGCTAAAAAAGAAAATTTAGGTAGAAAGTGTAACAAATTGACGTCGCTGATCATCGCTGAATATTTCACTACTTTCCTTACCTTGGATAATAAAGAAAACGTTCGTAATGCAGTCAAAAGCTGTTCAGGATATATTATTTTGAAGAAAGTCGCCCTCCACCCCACTAATTTTCGTGAGTAGGTCATCGAGACGAGCCCTCTACAGCAGCCCTAAAAAATGATAAAATTTTTACTGAAGGAACTGTCGCACCTTAGAATAGCGTTGCTGAAAGGATGTCCTAGAAGTCACTGAACATATGCGGGCCCAAAAGTATCTATAATCAAATGTGACCATTGTACTAGACTTGAGAAACAATCTACTGTTGTATCACATGTGGTAAAAAATTGTTTAAATTCTTGGATACACAAAGTTTGTGTGGGCTGGTATTACATGTGAACGAGTGACACGACAACCCGGAAATGACAGCATTCGAAAATATTCAATAAAGATGGGTATGACCTATGTTGGCTGGTTATGGAAATGATGAAATGTAAAATTACTGTGACAAATCCAGGGTGACCGACACTTCGTTGAACAAACTTTAACATAATGTTGAACCGTTGAAATAAAAATCTTTTTGCTCAATAAGTGTGTGGGATGAAATGCTTCATAGAAGAGTTACAGGAACTTAAAATTCGAATCATATTGGAGAAAATTTCGTGTACTTTGAGAGTAGCAGGAAAAATGAAATTTAGAAGTTAAGAAAACATTTTGATTAAGAACATAAGAAACAATGTAAGAGCCTTAATTATTATGATTATAAGAACAGATCATTGACGTAGGTTACATACTTAAAAAAATATGTTCAGCATAACGCCCATGCGATGCAAACGTACAAACGGCGGTGCAATGATTGCCGGACGCGATCGAAGACACCAGGAGTTTCACGAATCCTTGCGGAGGCTTCTAGAATTTTACTGATGAGGTGTTCTTCGAAATGAATCGGTGTTTCGTGCACCAAAATCTTCTAATGTGCCCAGAAGTAGAAATCCAAAGTCATCATATCAAGAGATCTTGGTGGCCACATGAAAATTTCAAGTCCTTGTAACGTTTCCACGAAGCATTTTCGACAACACAGTTATTGAGTAAATAGTGCTTATTTCAACGGTCCAAACTTTGTGTTGAACTTTTTTCAACAAAGAACCGGCCACCTTATATGCATATAACCTCGCTGAAAGATTTGTATCCAGGATATAAGAAAAACATGTAAATAAAAGATTAAATGTCCAAAACGATCACTTCGCTTCCGGCAATATTTTTAGGAAGAAAAACTAATTAATAGGTCCTAAGCACAAACTCTTTTAAGAGTGCAAAAATTGAGGCAAAAACCCTTAGCCAAAATATTTATTACTTTCAATCTTATTCTGAAAGAGTGGCGTGATAGAGAAAATGGTACAAACAAACATACAAACAAATAAACACACAGCAACAATTATTTTTCGGTATAAATCAAAACAAACAACACAACGCATTATTTACCTATGAAATACAAGTAGGAATATCGAACAATTTTTGGTAGGAGAAGATTTCTCATTAAAAAACATTTCAAAAAACGGATAATTGCCTTCCACTGGTTGATTATTTTACTGACATCGTTATTATAAGCACAATTATTATACTCTCACTGGCATCCGGTTGTCACCGACAAAGAAATAACACTTCTCATGAGTAAATTAAAAAAAAAGTTAAGGTGCAAATTTGAAAAGGCCAGAAATACACTAAGCTCATAAAACAAATTTTGATAAGGCAAATGGGTAGATTTTGAGATACGACAACAAATCAAGAAAGCCAATTCGTTAAAAGCAACCAATTCACTTAAACTCCTAACACACAGAACTGGATTTTGAGATCCAACTGGATAGTGAAGAATGTAGGGAAATGCATTTCAATTCATTTAGAAATTACGCATGTGAAATCGTGAGGTAGTTTCCAAGATATTCATTTTTAGAGTGTTACGAGAACGGCAGCGTGAGAGCGCTTGTTTACCTGCGTCCTGTTTGCTGAGGCTTCCTCAAAATAAAGTTAGGCGCAGGATTTGGAAATCATTTTAAACTTCTGAAGTTGAACCTGATTTTATGCGTCGTTTTGGCCTACAGGATAGGCGTACGCATGAAAGTTTCTCGCGGTAATGTCTTTGAAGGAAATAATATACGACTAGAATTAACTTAACGTGTAAAACTTTTAGGAAGTTCTGTAGACGATGTTATGTTAAGACAGTTGCGTGGCGTTGGCCTCGGAAGCGCCCTTAAAAAACGAAGACTTCCTTGTGATTATACTGCATGTGTTATTCATGTTAGAATTTGTAGCCCTCCAAATAATTGCGTGTTTTCTTTATTATTCAATGGGAATAAGTACATTATCGTCTCTGCAAAGACGGTGAACTTATAAATGAATGATTGCTATTTAAATGGAAAACTTTTTCTTGGACTCGGAATGATTCTAAAAGAGTAATTGACCGGAATGTTGCCCTGATTTGATCTTTCTATATATCACCGTGAAGGGTAATATATACAACATACAGTGAAGCTGTTTCCTATGACAATTTTAGTTCAATGAACTTTACTTGACAGAAGAGTTCCAGATCGATACCAAATGTACACCAAGTGTCGATAAAAGTTGAAAACTAGAAATACGCTCATTGAACAGGCGTCGTAGAAATATACCAAACTCATTTTTCCTGAAATAACATTCATGAGCTTTCATTATACAAGTTAAGGATCAGCAGTAAAATCTCGTCGTTCGACGCCGGTTAATGCTAACAAATGTTAAAAAAATAATTGCGTACAACCTTCCTGACTCAATATTTCTGAGCAATACCTTACCTTTGAGTCAGTTATGCTTTGGTAAAGACTTGGCAGGGAGTGGATAACATTTGTTTTAGTTGCCTGTAGTATATTTGCTCCCATTCCTCATTCAGTCATTTGATCTCTTTGCTGATATTTTAGTTTACTTCCCGGACATCTCTGAAGGCTACCCGCATCGGCTCTCTGATACAAGTCGGCGGAATGGGTTGGTCTGTCCATAACATCTGCGCGGTCACGCCTAAGTTGCTTTTGACGCCTAAGTTACAGATGTTTAGGATCTCTATCATGCCGGAAAGTGACGTTTCTGCTCGATATTCTTTTATAACATGGATACCGAGTTGCTGTCTGGAGTATGACTTCATGCTGATATTTCATATGAGCGCAGAGTCGGGAGTATGTCATGTTATTACCGGCAGTTTTGCTTGGATTACGATGCAGGTGCACCATCCCGAGAATGCTGGAGACACCTCAGATGACTGTGATGGTACCGTTACAGTTCACTTCAGAAATTCTGTGTTGAAGAACAAGCCGAAAGCCACCTGAACGTCTGAGAAACTTCACGCATTCCGAACCCAACAGACACTTCAAGACGTCAGCCTTACACCATTTTGTAGTTGTTCATCCGGTGTTGAAGATCAAGCAGAAATTCATCTGAACGTCTGAGAAACTTCACGCATTCCGATCCCAACATACACTTCTACTGTAAATGTCAGCTTTACACCATTTTGTAGTTGTCCAGTGAACACCTTTTCTCTCATTGTTAGACGCATGAGTTGGTTCTTTTCATGAGTTGGTTTTCAATCGATTCTCTTCCAAATATTACTGCCTCATGATGACTTCTACTATCACTGTGTGATGATGCATTAAAGCCTAACGGCTTTTCAGTTTCAAATGGCATGTATTATATACTACGGTGATCCTTGGATTCATCGGAGACAGGAGTGGGTCCTCAAATAATTTGAGAGACGATTTCAAAAAAATTTTCATTTAATTCGGGTTAAGCACAATACATTGATCTTTCAAAAGAGTTACAATCATGTCTGTATGTAAATTTTGTCTTTGGTGGGAAATTTTTCTCGAGAATGAGTGACCACTTGCGGTAGGTATAGTGGAATAGATCATGAAAACAAGGAACATACCCAACTGGGATTCACTGGTTGTTATCGAAGACAAATGCCGTTAAACAACAATCCCGCATAGACATCAGAATAGAAATACAGGAGAAAAAGTCACATTCTCAGTTATCATTCCTCACGGTGACTGTCTTTTCGTTTTACCGTAATCAAGTTCCAAAGATTTGTGGATCCTTGATATGACAATTTTTAAATCGTTGATATGAAAATTTATTGATTCTTGAAATGATAATTTTTGGATCCTTGATTAGACAATTTTTAGATCCTTGAAATGAAAATACTTGGCTCCTTGAAATGACAATTTTTGGATCCTTGAAATGGCAATTTTTGGATCCTTCATATGACAATTTTTGGATCCTTGATATGACAATTTTTGGATCCTTGATACTCCAATTTCTGTGAGCACATCATTTCATTCCAGCACCTGCTTGTTTTTCCCTAGGTGGCCCCCGGAACGGGGATTACCTTTTAACGTCACACCGGACACAGCTTCAAGCGCTGCGCGGCGTGCCGCTGAGACGCACATCATACACGGTGTGCGGTAAAGGAAAATTCGTGCGCTCACAGAGAAAATTTATCCGCACACCAAGGCACGGCTTTCAGCGTGATGCGAAGCCTCAGGGACCGATATTCTGGGGGAACACGGCTCTTTTATATTCCCTTTGCCTGCTGGCAGGACGCCGTAATCTGAGACACTGGCGCTCTAACGGGACTAGTAAGAGTAGGAGGGTCTAGTGTGCGCACCCGATAATTCCGTGAAGATTTTAGCAATAATGATTTTGAGGTCGTCGGAGGTTATGTTGTTGTGAAACTATTCTCTAAAATTTGAACACAGATTGTGATTTGTTGTCGGTTGGAGCTATGTTACAATTTCTAATCGTACTTTCGATTTCCCTGGAAAAGCGCACTGTAAAAATTTCATGTGAGGTACCTATGTGAGATCCGGAAAATAATGCAGCGAGTAAAAAACTACTAACGACATTTAATTTTGCAATTATGAACGCAACTTTGATACCCTTCTGTATTTCAAAACCATCAACGATACACTCGATGGAAAATTGAATAATTTACGTGAGTTGCCAGAGCTTCAAGTTGATGCCTTGTTTCCGAGAGACAAAAAATATTTCTTTTTAACAAGATATTTCTTCATAGTATGCAAGCTTCAAAGTGAAAGTAACAACAGGAGTGCTCAAAACTTTGAGTTCACACTTTTATTGAACACCCTCAGGGATTGAATCGCTTTTTTGAAATTATTACCAAGGTTTGAGTTTGAGTGGCAATTATGACGTGATAATTCCGCTTCGCAGAACTTTTCGCCTTATCGCATGGGTCCACAGCAGCGTTTGTGCTGCTGAATGCCCTGAAACTTTGTTCTCAGTATGAGTTGCGTGTTTGCGTTATTTTCATGGTGAATTAGGGGAAAATTCTGAAACCTATAGCAGCCATTCTGTGGTCAAGAACTTTGCCAATCATTGGTCAAGAACTCTAACAATCACAGGTCAAGAACTCTTACAATCACAGGTCAAGAACTCTAACAATCACAGGCCAAGAACTCTAACAATCACAGTTCGAGAACTCTAACAATCACAGGTCAAGAACTCTTACAATCACAGGTCAAGAACTCTTACAATCACAGGTCAAGAACTCTAACAATCACAGGCCAAGAACTCTAACAATCACAGTTCGAGAACTCTAACAATCATTGGTCAAGAACTCTAACAATCACAGGTCAAGAACTCTAACAATCACAGGTCAAGAACTCTAACAATCACGGGTCAAGAACTCTAACAATCACAGGCCAAGAACTCTAACAATCACAGTTCGAGAACTCTAACAATCATTGGACAAGAACTCTAACAATCACAAGTCAAGAACTCTAACAATCACAGGTCAAGAACTCTAACAATCACAGGCCAAGAACTCTAACAATCACAGTTCGAGAACTCTAACAATCATTGGTCAAGAACTCTAACAATCACAGGTCAAGAACTCTTACAATCACAGGTAAAGAACTCTAACAATCACAGGCCAAGAACTCTAACAATCACAGTTCGAGAACTCTAACAATCATTGGTCAAGAACTCTAACAATCACAGGTCAAGAACTCTAACAATCACAGGTCAAGAACTCTAACAATCACAGGCCAAGAACTCTAACAATCACAGTTCGAGAACTCTAACAATCACAGGTCAAGAACTCTTACAATCACAGGTCAAGAACTCTTACAATCAAAGGTCAAGAACTCTTACAACCACAGGCCAAGAACTCTAACAATCACAGTTCGAGAACTCTAACAATCACAGGCCAAGAACTCTAACAATCACAGTTCGAGAATTCTAACAATCACAGGTCAAGAACTCTAACAATCACAGGTCAAGAACTCTAACAATCACAGGTCAAGAACTCTAACAATCACAGGGCAAGAACTCTAACAATCACAGGTCAAGAACTCTAACAATCACAGGCCAAGAAATCTAACTATCACAGTTCGAGAACTCTAACAATCACAGGTCAAGAACTCTTACAATCACAGGTCAAGAACTCTTACAATCACAGGTCAAGAACTCTAACAATCACAGGTCGAGAACTCCAACAATCACAGGTCAAGAACTCTAACAATCACAGGTCAAGAACTCTCACAATCACAGGT